>JAOWBW010000619.1:534382-763243 GCA_026119855.1 Campanula takesimana | reverse complement strand
GAGTAATTTTATGAATTGTTGAAGAGAGGATCTCCCTTGTCGTTCTTGTGACTTGCATTTTGTGAGGGCATTGTGGACGTGTTTCAGGAGTACTCACGTTCTTCTCATCCTTCCTCTTAACATTGTTAGAATGTGTTAGGATTCATTGTTAGTGCACCCCACCTTAATTTGATTGATCCATTCCACGTGTATTTTTATGGACTTTAGGACCGCATGTAATGAAGTTCTACTTCAATTTTTAGATAAGTCCATTTCTAGATTTTTTGTTTTCAAGGCTGAGTATTGTCTCGGTTGTATCATTAGCGGTTTAGTGCTTCAAGCCATCATTTTAAGAATGCCACCATGGAGCTCTTCAATTCTCATCAAACCGCAGTTTGCATGTTTGATGAAACCGCACATCAAGACCATTCTTCAAACCGCCCTATGCTTGGTGAAACCGCAGAGCAGTTATTGAAGAATTAAAGAGATGTCATTTATTCCTTAGACAAACATTCCCTTATTGACAGTATAAGGATGTTGTTATGTCATGTCAAAATAACTCTAAGTTAACTTGGAGTTTCTGCAAGGAATGTCGGTTTGTCCATCAGTTTAAATTGTTTACCGTTAGTCCTTTCTGCAACAAAGGACAATTGTCAGGTAGTGGTGCAACAACTACCTAGGACTACAAGACAAAACCAAGGACGAAAATGACAGCTCAACCAATGGGATTTCGACAGCACTGTACCCTTCAGATTTGATTCAAATCTTTACCCAACGGTCACAAGGGTGCTCTGCCTATAAATAGCCTTCATTATTCAACAATGAAGGTTGCTGAGCTTCAAGAGATTCATTCCCAAGTATTCAAGTTTGCTTTGAAGAGTTAAACCCAGATATTCATATCTTCAACCATCTCCATTGCAAACCCAGTTCTTCATCAAAGCTTCAAGCCTAACAACCACTCATACTTAGCCTTTACACAGAAAGAATTCTATTTGCTCCACCATCATTTAGATACTTAGAGCATTTGATTTCTTTTCACACACACACCCGATTTATATGATCATATAGATTATATACTTCGAAAACACCGGTTGTTATTATAGCTTAGGTTAGACTCATTGTTTAGAGTTTAGATTTATCTTGTAAAACCTCCTCTAAATTAATACAAGTCTTATAGCTATTAGAAAATCCTAGACTAACCATCTAGGTAGAGGACGTAGTTCATTTAAGAACGAACCTCTTCAATTTGTGTGTTTGATCTTTATTTTCTGTCTTGATATTTATCTTTCTTGTTTGTGGTCTTGAACTTGTTTCCATATACGAAATGACTTGAAAGATGAATTGTGTTTTCCTTTAAACTTTAAGTTTAACTATTCTGTTGCATCATAGTGTTTTCTCAACCCGAGTCAAACTTCCAAACTCTTTAACTAACCTATTTGGCCAAACCGCAAACTCCGCTGTGCATTTTATCAGTTCGGTTCTTGTGCCTTGAACCGCAGTTGGCCAAACTGATAAGTACTCGGTTGATTTTAAGGGTATTTCGAAAAAGTTTCGGACCGCTATTCACCCCCCCCCTCTAGCGGTTCTATACCCTTGTTGCCCTCTGGGACCAACAAGTGGTATCAGAGCGTATCACCAAACTTGTTTTTACAAGCTTAACCGCTTGGGTGCTGATCCAATGGCAAACACAAACACCCATATGATGCAAACATCCAATTCGAATCACTTACCGATTCTGGATAAAGATAGTTTTATTTTTTGGAAAGATAGGATGATGAAACACATGATTTCATGTGATCGTAGACTGTGGACCGCGGTTACTGATGGACCATATGTCCCTATGAAAGGTAATCCACGTGCAGGAACCGCAGGAGAAGAAGCTGAAGTTAAGAAATTAGAAAGTGAATGGACTGATGCAGACCGCATCAATGTGGATTTTGATGGAAGAGCTATGTCCATGCTAGTGTCAGCTATTGACCTGAGGACTCATTCTAAGGTGCTTCACTGCAAAACCGCAAAGGCTACCTGGATGCTATAGTTGATTTTCTGGAAGGAGATTCAGATACCAAGAAGAACCGCCTCTATCAACAGAGAAGACTCTTTGACTATTTTGTTAAAGATCCTAAGGAATCTCTTAGACAATGCTATGAGAGGTTTATTGATATTGTTAACGTTTGTTTTTCTCTTGGACATGTCTATTCTAATACAGATTTGAACATGAGATTCATGCAAGCACTTGGTAGCAAATGGCTGATCAAAACTACTAACATTGAAGACAACAAGGACTTGGAAGCTCTTGATCTTCGACACTTGTATGCCATGCTGAAGGTTTTTGAATTTAAGCTTGAAGAGGTCCATGAAACCGAAAGCAGATTTAAGACCCTCTCTCTAGCTGCATTCAACAATACCTCATCTCCTGTCTACAATCCAGACCATCATCAAACGCTCCTCACCTCCACTTGCAAACCGCTCCTCCTGACCAAAATGTTCCTAGATATAATCCTCAAACCGCACCTTCTGAATATTACCAGCAGTCTCAACAATCCTATCCTCAATCACATCAACCATATCCTCAATCTTATCAATCTTATCAGCAGTCTCATCAATCCTACACTCCTCCTCAAAGTTCTTATGCTCAGAGTGTAGGATCACAATCCTCAAGTTCTACTCAAGTTGATTTTGATGAAATGGATGATGAAGAATTTGCTTTGTATGTGAAGAGATACACCAAGTTCAGGAAAAATAATAGATCTCAATTTCCATCCAAAGGCCCAGCAAAGTTTGTCCCTCCAACCAGATTCAACAAAACTGCAGATCCCAAGACAAGGGAAGACTTGGTTTGTTATAACTGCAGACAACCAGGTCACTTTGCGTCAAGTTGTCCTAAACCGCGCTATGAAGCCGCGCCAGCAAAGAAACCATTCAACAAGAAGTTCGTGAAAAGAAGAGGAATGGTAGCTGACCAAGGAGATCAACCGCTGACATGGATGGGTTCAGACTCAGATGAAAGTGATGATGAAGAAACTGCTAATCTCTGTCTCATGGGATTTGAAGAAAGAATTGAAATTGACGAAAGCCTTCCACTGCCAAAACAACAAATGAAGTCAGTTTCACCTAAGACTCCTGAGGCTAGATCAAGCAGAGCTCCTACAACACCAAACTACACTCCCGAGGTTCAAGCAGACCAAAGTCATGATGATCAGGTACTAGAACGTGCAAACATTATATGTCAACAACACACTGTACTTAAAAAGGCATATAAACTAATGGCTGCGGAACTTGAAGAATCCCAACGTGTATGTAAATCCCACAAGGAGGAAATTGAAAATCTCAAGCTCCAAATTGCTGGGGTATCTACTATTGTGGATGAAAACCGCTATCTGAAGGACAGAACCGAGGTACTTCTCACCCAAATCCATGATCTTACCGTACAAAGGGATGACCTCCAAAAAGTGACCGATGTATGGACCAAGTCTGGTGTCACTGTGGAACAAATCCTAAATTCACAAATTCCTACTTCGGATAAAAGTGGATTGGGGTTTAAACCGATGATGGGTGTAAGTGTCCTTGTCTCTGTGCCGAAGGTGGTGTGAAACCTACTGAACAAACCAAAGAAATTCCTAAGGTTAATCATGCTGGTAAAAAGGGCTCAAAACAAGAAATTAAAAGGCAAAATTATTTCTTTGAGTACCCTAAAAACCAGACTGGGAGAGATTCAAAGTGGAAAGAGAAATCCATAGCGGCTGAGGCAACCAAGGAAGTATTGAGTGATGAAACCGCTCCTAGTCGGTTTAAGGAAATTCCTATCATTTTCCCTAAAGCCGCACCTAAGAGGAAGGTTGAGCTCAAGAAGGTAATCTTTGTTAAAGCCAAAACCGCTGACCCAGTAAACATGAGAAACCGAAGGTCAGTAAAGGGTTTGTAAAACCGCAACCAAAACCTGGATTTATTCATTGTGCTATTTGTGCTGATTTTGGTCATAGTGCTGGTCATTGTCTTTTAAGATTCACACCCAATGCCAAGGGACGTAAAAATCCTAAGGTCAAACAAGTGTGGGTCCCAAAAAGCTGCTAACCCTAGGACCCAAGGAATAAGGGGGACCAAAACCTTTCATGTTTATTTTTCAGATTTCATGTTTTATGGCTGGAACCGCGAAGAAGAAGAAGGATCTCTGGTATTTGGATAGTGGATGCTCACGACACATGACTGGAGATTCCGAACTACTCTGCAGTTTCATCCAAATGAAAGGTCCCCCAGTAGTGTTTGGTAACAACAAGAAAGGAGAAACAGTAGGATATGGAGCAATCAAACGAGGAAAGGTGACTATTGAAAATGTGTCATTAGTAGAAGGACTCAAGCACAACCTTCTCTCCATATCTCAGTTTTGTGACAAAGGAATGAACTGCATCTTCACATCAACTAACTGTTATATCAAAGATGCTTCCTCTGAAGTCACTCTACTGACTGGCAACAGAACAGGTGATGTTTATATGATAGATTTGAGTAATATTGTTTCTATTGCTGACCTCTGTTTTGTAGCCAAAAACATAAGTGAAAGCAGCTGGTTATGGCATAAGCGGCTCAGCCACTTGAACTTCAAGTATCTAGCAAAACTGCACAGGGATGGTCTAGTAAAAGGACTACCAAAGTGGCTGACCATCATGATGAAAAGTGCAAAGCATGCCAGCTTGGAAAGCAGCCCAAACAGTCATTTCCTAGTAAAACCGCACCTTCAACGAACCGCTGTTTGCAATTGCTGCACATGGATTTATTTGGACCTGTCCCAACCGCCAGTATTGGAGGAAACCGCTATACACTTGTGGTGGTTGATGATTATTCAAGATATACATGGGTGGAAATGATGGCCTCTAAAGATGATACTTATGGCATCGTAACCGCTCTCTTTAGACAGCTCCAAACTCAAAAATTGGATGACATTGTTGCCGTGCGTTCAGATAATGGAACCGAATTTACAAACAATGGTGTTGCTCAATATTGTGATGATCATGGAATTTATCATAACTTCTCTGCCGCTGGGGTTCCACAACAGAATGGAGTTGTAGAAAGAAAGAACAGGACTTTGATTGAAGCCGGGAAGACAATGATTGCAGAAGCAAAGCTTCCCAAATACTTCTGGGCCGAAGCCATCAATACCGCATGTTTCACCCAGAACCGCTCCCTAATCATCAAAGTTCACAATAAGACTCCTTATGAATTGTGGAGAGGCTGATCACCCAACATTGCCTTCTTCAAGATATTTGGATGCAAGTGCTACATCTTGTACAATGGCAAAGAGTATCGAGGTAAATTTGATGCTAAGGCCGATGAAGGTATTTTTGTTGGTTATTCAAAACACTCCAAAGCTTTTCGTTGTTTCAATAAGACATCTTTAAAAATTGTAGAGTCAGTCCATGTTACATTTGATGAACATAATCTTCTTGAGCCACATATGGCTCCAAATGTTGCTGATGATTTCAGTGGTTTTGAGACAGGTACATCTTACCTTAATCGTGCAACCGCAAATGACCAACCTACTCAAACCGCTCCATCAGGTTCTCCAGCCGCTCCAAATCAAACCGAAGGTGTTGCTGTAGAACCGCATTCTTCTGATCCCATTCAAACCGTTGATCCAGTTCCCAACATCACCTTCAATGAAGATTTCAATGAATATCAAGAAGAGCCTCCTCTGGAAAATCTTCAAGAAATAGTGGTTCATGATGACCTCCCTCCAGAAATCAATGAGCATAGAGACCATCCAACAACTAATGTTATAGGTCCTATCAGTTCTGGTATTCAAACAAGAGGAAGCTTAACACATAGAGATAACCACAGTTTGTTCTCAACCGCACTGATATCTCAGATGGAACCGAAGAAGGTAGATGAAGCTCTAAGTGATCCAAGTTGGGTAGCTGCAATGCAAGAAAAGCTTAATCAGTTTGAAAGATGCAGAGTTTGGACTCTAGTTCCAAGGCCCAGAGATCACACTGTAATTGGAACAAAATGGGTATACAGAAATAAGATGGATGAAAATGGTACCATTACAAGAAACAAAGCAAGGTTGGTTGCTCAAGGTTATAGGCAAGAAGAAGGGATTGATTATGATGAAACCTTTGCACCTGTAGCCAGACTTGAAGCCATTAGATTGTTCCTGGCCTATGCCTCCTTCAAGAAATTCAAGTTATATCAAATGGATGTGAAGAGTGCATTTCTGAATGGTGAACTACAAGAAGAAGTTTATGTAGCTCAACGCCAGGATTTGAAGACAACAAATATCCCAATCATGTCTTCAAGCTCAAGAAGGCCTTGTATGGACTCAAACAAGCTCCAAGAGCATGGTATGACACTCTATCTAAATTTCTTATTGAACAAGGCTTCTCTAGAGGTAAAATTGATACAACCCTATTTATTGCTAAACACAAAGGTCATTCATTATTAGTTCAAATATATGTTGATGATATTATTTTCGGTTCTACTAATGAGACTATGTGTGTTAAGTTTGAGAAGCTTATGAAAGGTAAATTTGAGATGAGTATGATGGGAGAGTTGACATTCTTTCTTGGACTCCAAATCAAGCAATGTCATGATGGAATTTTTATCAACCAAGCCAAATATACCAAAGATTTGATCAAGAAATTTGGGCTTGAAACCGCTAAGCCAGTTGATACCCCAATGCAAAAGGCCTGCAGTTTGGATCAAGATGAACGAGGTAAGAAAGTTGATCAGACTCTCTACCGAGGTATGATTGGTTCTTTACTTTACTTAACTGCTAGTAGGCCAGATATCATGTTCAGTGTTTGTGTTTGTGCTAGATTTCAAGCTGACCCTAGAGAATCTCATCTTATTGCTGTTAAAAGAATTATTAGATATTTATGTGGATCTGTTAACCTTGGACTTTGGTACTCCAAGAATCTTCATTTGATCTATTAGGTTATTCAGATGCTGACTTTGCAGCATGTAAGATAAGCAGAAAGAGCACAAGTGGTACTTGTCAGTTCCTTGGAACCCGGCTTGTATCATGGTCCAGCAAGAAACAAGCATCGGTTTCAGTCTCAACCGCTGAAGCTGAATACATTGCGGCTGGAAGCTGTTGCTCTCAAATTCTCTGGATGAAACAGCAGTTGGAAGACTATGAAGTATTTGAGAAAAAACTGCCCTATCTACTGTGATAGTACTGCAGCTATATCAATCTCCAACAATCCAGTACAACACTCAAAAACCAAGCACATTGACATAAGATATCATTTCCTCAAAGATCATGTTGAAAAGAAGAACATTTTCCTAGCAAAGGTGGGAACCGACGATCAAATTGCAGATATTCTCACCAAACCGCTCGAAAATTCTAGGTTCTTTCATCTACGAGGAGAAATGGGTATGCTGGAACTTACTTAATATAATTCATGCCTATTTATTCTTGTTCTAATAATATTTGTCAAGTATTTTGGCTCTATTAAGAAAATGCAAATAGTTTGCGGTTCAATAGACAAAACCGCAACAAGATGGTTCGGCTAAAGATTCCACTCAAACCGAAGAGTCAAGTAGAACAATTTCAGTTTTATCCAAACCGAATTGTCAAAGCAAGGTTTCGGTTTTCTCTACTGAAACCGAATATAGATCTGAAAGATATCGGTTTCACCAAAACCGATAATAAGGAAAAGGTAAGTCGGTTTACGCAAAACTGCTCAGGTATGAAATTGCATTTTAGTCCCTACTTTATGTCACTTCATTCATTAAGGACCTTTTTGCAATTATCTCTGCCGCATTAAATGTGAATCGACAGGTACACTGACGGTTGAGTTTCCTTAGCCGTCATGCCCGCTCCACTACCCGAGGTGGTTAATTGAGTATAAAAGACAAACCATTTTTCAATTTATCTTTTTACCTTCTTACTCTTTTTAGCAAAAACCCCTCTCTCTCCTCTGTACGCATTCATCCTTCTCTCTCTCTGTTCTCACTAAATTTTCTTACTTAAACAAAATTTTCTATGGCACCAAAGAAATCAATTGATCTTGCTTCTTCTTCTACATCATCCAAACCATCGAAGCCTGATATGGTATGAAATTCTGAACCCTAACTCAGTATATCTCACTTATCCGCCATTGTTGAAGCTTAAAAGCTTGTTCATCTTCCTTTGATCATTTTATGCTTTTTTCTTCAATTTCTTGGTTGGTTTGTGTTCGCATTTACTTATATACACTGATTGATTACTTTGTTTTAAGATTTGTGTTCAATTTTGAGCAAAATCAATTTTGGGGTTATTTGGTGTTCTTGCGAAATTTTGCAGATTCTGGGTTCATGTGTTGTTATTTGTCTTAGTTTATTTAGAACTTTGTTAGAATCTACTCTCTGTGATCATTTTGATATAATTTTTCCATATTTTGGTTAAGATTTTGTTTTGCATATTCATACTCTGTTCTTCGTGTTCTTCATGCATTCAAACTCTTTTTCAAAATTTTCCCTCTTTGATCCATTTTGCCTTCACTATTCCTTCATTCTTTGTTTTTACATTTTTACCCTTACTCTCCTTGAACCGCCTGTTTTCATTGTTAGGATTCCTTGTTATAGTTTGTAGTACTTAATCAAACCGCGGTTTGCTTAAGGATTCAAACTATCATTCTTTAAATTATTTCTAACTAAGAATGTTTTAGGATCCCTCAAACTTTGTTCCCGGTTCTAGGATTCTTGAGAATGAACTTAAACAAGATGCAGTTGGAAGGAAGCTCCTCAAACTGTTGAATGATGCTAAACTGCTACCTCTGTTTCTTATGGATGAACCGCAGTTTGTTACTATTATCTGCGCCGAATTCTTTGAGAATGGGATCTCCACGAAGGCTGAATTACTAGATGTAAGAGGAGAACCGATAAGGGATCTGGAATCCGGTGAAATTAAATTTGAAGATGCTATCAAGTCCACCGTCTGTGGCAAAGAAGTGATCCTAACCGCTTCCAAGATTGCAGTTCTAGCTGGTCTTGAGAACTCTGGAGTTATGGGGATAAAACCGGAACTTCTAAGCAATACTACAATGGAGCTGATTGGAGTTAACTCTTTCTCCACCAAGAATTCCTCCAAAAAGGACTTTGGAGAGGTGATGGCTCATCTTTGTGAACTGGTAGATTCTGGAGTTATGTGCAAGAATGGAAACCACAACAACTTTACAAGTGAACAGTATGCTTACTGTGTGGCCATTCTTAAAGGGAAGAAACTGCACTGGCCCAAGGTTGTGATGAAGGAGATTATAAATGCTCTAAACCGCCTCCATGCTGCTAAAGCCGCTGGAAAATCCAAGGTCAGAACTCATTGCAGGTTGCTGACAAAGTTCTTGCATCAAGATACTGCCATTTTCAAGTTCTCTACTGAACACAAGGACTATTGGTTGGATCCTAGTGAAAAATCTATCTTTGGACTGTCAAGACTTGATACCTTCAGAACAACCTTTGGATGGCGGTTTGCTCAAACTGTTTGGAATGAGGACCCTCTTCCTGAAGCCAAACATGGCCCATTTCCTGAAGCTCGGCTCAACAAATCAGGGAAACCGTATGCTGGTGCCATTGCTGATCAGGCCCATGCTACGCTGCTAAGAAATGAAGGTCAAACTGCCACTCTAAACCGACTGGGGTTAAGTCATTTAGCTCAAACCGCGGTACAGGCTGAGGGGGAGCCTGCGGTTGAGGGGGAGCCTGCAGCTCGGTCTATACCTGCGGCTCGTCCCAAGGAAACCGCCGCTCCAAGGAAAAGAAAGGGAACTGCTCAAATCCCTTCGGTTATTACAAAAGCAAACCTATCCAAACCGCCTTCCAAACCCTTATCCAAACCGTCATCTAAACCTTCATCTTCTCCAACCTCTTTTCTCCCCATCAGACTATCTCCTACTCTTTCAAAACCGCCTTCTAAACCCTCTATTCCCAAACCTCAAGTTAAACCCCTCTCTCCAGTACATCAAAATGTGGAGAAATCCTTAAATTTTGCTAAGGATGCCTCCTCTCTTAAAGCCGCCAAGGCAAAATCCATTCCAGAACTTATCCCCTCACCTCATCTTTTTCTTCCTATCCCTTCTCCTCCTAAACCTTCCACTTCTAAACCGCCATCTGTTCAATTCTCTGAAGAACAGTTGGCTGAAATTTTCAAAGCCTTCCCAAACCTTAAACCTTCCTCTCAAACCGATCCTGAGCAGACCGAAGTGTCTGAGGATGCGGTTCTAGTTGAACAAACCGCTGTATCTACCATTGTGGTTCAGCCTGAGCAAACCAATGAGTTTGAGGCTGCAGCATTGCCTGAGCAGACTGATATGTCTGAGGCACTTGGTGAACCTGAGCAAGATGTTGAAGTTCTTGAGGTTCAACCGCCAAAGAAGAAGAGGAAGTTGGTGAAGAAAAATGATTATGTAGAGCATTGGCAGTCAAGGCCACCAGGCGCTATTGACTTCAGTGAGGCTGACTACAAAAGAGATCACTCACCTCTTGAAGGAGCTTTTGCAAGAGAGCTAAGAGAAAGAGCTGAGATGAGGAAGGCAGGCATTGACCCAATGATGGTTGAGGTCTCTCCTCCTTCACTTAAAAGAAAGTTGGACTTTGATTCACCTGAGCATACTCCCTCTTCATCTCCTGATTTACCTTATGCTCCAACTCCGGTTTTGCCATCTACTTCTGTGTCGGTTCAACCACTGCCTCTTCCTTCAGTTCAACCGCTGGCTATTACTCAAGCTCAACCTCTCTCTCAGCCGCCAGTTCAGCTATCTCCACAGACATCGGTTTCATTCATTAAACCGAAGACAAAGAAACGAAAGAATGCTGCTGACTTAGCAAAATATTTGAAGCGGTTCAAAACTGAAACCTCTAGGGAAAGAAGGGCTGGAGCCCATGCTCGTGCCGCCGCCAAAGCCGAAGCTAGATTCTTGAAGGCTGGACGCCCTAACCCTTTTGCTATCTTTCCCAAGGATGAGATGGAAGCCGCAGTTGAACACTTAATTCTTTCAGTTGCAGACAAAGTGATGGGTGAGATTGCCGATCAGGTACTCATGGATCCCACTCTTGCTAGTCAATTCTTTCTACAATTAACTGCTAGAGCCTATCCTCCTATGTTGAATTGGAGATTTGTGCCTTCACCTTCCATTCTTTTAAATGATGATTATTTGAGATTTCCTCTTCTTCCTTCTTCACCTCCTCAAACTGCAATTATCCCTATTCATTCTTTTCCCCTCTTTGATCCCATTGAGCTTGAAACCGCCCTTAGGATCTCTATGGGTGAAACCTTAGAAGAGGCACACATTCTGTTGAAAGGTAAAGCCAAGATGCCTTCTTCCTCCCATCAATCTGATGATGCCATCCAAATTTCTGATGATGATAATTCCAGTGATGAGCACATCCCTCCCTATACTCCTTCTGATGAACCGCCCTCTTCAATTCCTTCCTATCCAATTCTACCTCTTCATGCTTCAACCGCCGATTTGATAGATGCGGTTAGAAATATTCAATTTCATCAACAAACCGCCACTTCTCGGTTTGACACTCATCTCCTCACCATTCAATCTGATCTTGATGCCATTAAGGGGGAGAGAGTAAATGAGAGATTTGAAGATAGGTCAAGCCAACAACAGCTAGATGAGAGACTGAACTTAATCTTGGAAAATCAACTGGCCCTTCAAGATCTTGTCAGAACCAACAATGATCTTTGCAACTTAAAGTTTCAAGCCGTTGATGCTTCACTTCAATCTGTTGTTGAGAAACTGGATATTCTGGCCCAGCATGCGCTTGATTCTTCTGAGCTTATACTTCATAGAACCGGGAAACTTGTCAAACAAACCGCTGCAATTGAATTGAAGATTGATGAACCGACTGAAGTTCGGCTTCGTGCAGCTGACTTTGTTTTTGAAACCACCCGTGGATCCGGTTCTAGAAATGTTGATCAAACCGCTCCCGCTGTTAATGTTCAAATTGCACAAGAACAAGCTGCTCAAGATGCTCAAACCGTTCAGAACCAAACCGCAGATGATGCTGCTGCTGCAAGGGGTTCTGTTGCAGATGAAGTAGACTAGACCTCTTTTCTTAGTCTTTCTTTTTGGTATCTCTTGTAATTCATACATTGTAAGTTACTATCCTTTATGATTGAATTATAATGAGAATGACTGCATAGCATTCTGTTTCCAAAACTTTGTTTATTCAAACTGCTTGTTTGTGAAACAATGCTTGTATTTCTTAAAACCTCATGCACTACATTCATCATGAAAATACCTTTAAGTGCATTGTGTTTTAAACATTCAGTTTAAACATGCATTTCTGATCCTCAAAATCATATCATTCTTTATGCATCTGAATGTATTTCTTTTCTATCTCTTATTCATTTCCTTTATTTTTGATAGATTAGAAATCTATGATCTAGCATAGTGTGTGCATTGACTTGGGACATGCAATTTCATGAAATTTATTTCTGACATGTTCTTACCAAGTACAATGTTTTGCTATTATCATAGTGTGGTAATGGCATCAATCAAATAGGGGGAGATTGTTAGGATTCATTGTTAGTGCACCCACCTTAATTTGATTGATCCATTCCACGTGTCTTTTTATGGACTTTAGGACCGCATGTAATGAAGTTCTACTTCAATTTTTAGATAAGTCCATTTCTAGATTTTTTGCTTTCAAGGCTGAGTATTGTTCAGTTGTATCATTAGCGGTTTAGTGCTTCAAGCCATCATTTTAAGAATGCCAGCATGGAGCTCTTCAATTCTCATCAAACCGCAGTTTGCATGTTTGATGAAACCGCACATCAAGACCATTCTTCAAACCGCCCTATGCTTGGTGAAACCGCAGAGCAGTTATTGAAGAATTAAAGAGATGTCATTTATTCCTTAGACAAACATTCCCTTATTGACAGTATAAGGATGTTGTTATGTCATGTCAAAATAACTCTAAGTTAACTTGGAGTTTCTGCAAGGAATGTCGGTTTGTCCATCAGTTTAAATTGTTTACCGTTAGTCCTTTCTGCAACAAAGGACAATTGTCAGGTAGTGGTGCAACAACTACCTAGGACTACAAGACAAAACCAAGGACGAAAATGACAGCTCAACCAATGGGATTTCGACAGCACTGTACCCTTCAGATTTGATTCAAATCTTTACCCAACGGTCACAAGGGTGCTCTGCCTATAAATAGCCTTCATTATTCAACAATGAAGGTTGCTGAGCTTCAAGAGATTCATTCCCAAGTATTCAAGTTTGCTTTGAAGAGTTAAACCCAGATATTCATATCTTCAACCATCTCCATTGCAAACCCAGTTCTTCATCAAAGCTTCAAGCCTAACAACCACTCATACTTAGCCTTTACACAGAAAGAATTCTATTTGCTCCACCATCATTTAGATACTTAGAGCATTTGATTTCTTTTCACACACACACCCGATTTATATGATCATATAGATTATATACTTCGAAAAACCGGTTGTTATTATAGCTTAGGTTAGACTCATTGTTTAGAGTTTAGATTTATCTTGTAAAACCTCCTCTAAATTAATACAAGTCTTATAGCTATTAGAAAATCCTAGACTAACCATCTAGGTAGAGGACGTAGTTCATTTAAGAACGAACCTCTTCAATTTGTGTGTTTGATCTTTATTTTCTGTCTTGATATTTATCTTTCTTGTTTGTGGTCTTGAACTTGTTTCCATATACGAAATGACTTGAAAGATGAATTGTGTTTTCCTTTAAACTTTAAGTTTAACTATTCTGTTGCATCATAGTGTTTTCTCAACCCGAGTCAAACTTCCAAACTCTTTAACTAACCTATTTGGCCAAACCGCAAACTCCGCTGTGCATTTTATCAGTTCGGTTCTTGTGCCTTGAACCGCAGTTGGCCAAACTGATAAGTACTCGGTTGATTTTAAGGGTATTTCGAAAAAGTTTCGGACCGCTATTCACCCCCCCCTCTAGCGGTTCTATACCCTTGTTGCCCTCTGGGACCAACAGAATGTTATTTGGACGCACCGAAGACTGACTTGCGCTACACACCTCCTCATATTCAGAACTTGTCAATTTACCCAACGGATGACCTTCGGGGATACGTTGGAAAGTTATGATTATGAGTACCATTCTTCACAACGTAATCCCATAACCCATCACCCCTTTCTTTGGCCAGGATTTCAAAATTACACCCAATCTTCTTCGTACTAGTCAACCTCACATCCTTAGTTTTTCCGGACCTGTACTTGCCACCAAAATGGCATACAATCTTCGAGTAGCCTAGGATCTTGCCACTTGTCTTCCTCGAATCTCCTATAAAAATGGTTATATTTTGACGGGCCGCGATATCCCGTACGTGTTTAACAAGCTCATCCCTATTTGAAAATAATAGGGATGTATCGAATTGATCACTGACATCCGGTCCCTACAAATTGTATTACCATCAATTAGAAAATTACAAAATAAACAACAGGCTGAATGACATTTCGTGTAGTTATACACGACATATTAAGAACTATGTCGTGTACTTATATACGAGTGGGTTCTGCACATCTCGTGTACATACACACGACGTAGTAATTTACCACTCGTGTATTAGTACACGACATAGCACGATATCAGAATTTAAAAATCCAATCTTGAAAAACAATTCAGTTTCAATATTGGATTTTTATTGTGATTTTGATCATAACACCAAATATAACTTTAAGAACTTACTTCATTGCAGCTTGGATTTTGATTTTGATGTGGAGAATTTGGTGGCAAACCTTCTTCTTCAAAAATAAAATCCACAAGATCAAGATTAATGTGATCATGAAGACTTGGAGAATGTTGTGGAGAATCCATAATATGGTGTTAGATGATTTGAGAATTAATGATAATAATGTGTATAGATTGATGGGTGTTAAGAATGGTTGTTGTGAAAGTGTATATCAATAGTGCTGCATGAGTGTTAACCAACCGGCGGTGTAATGCGTGTTAATGGTCGTTACAGGTAGGGTTTATGGGGGTTTAAGTGTTCTGTTCTGGGTGTATCTCGTGTGATTAAACACGAGACAATATGGTACAAGTCGGATAAATTCCATACGAAATGTTTTTTTTTCTGGTAATAATCTCGTATGAACAATACACGAGATATAATCTATCAAGTCGTGTATTGTTCATACGAGATGTCCTAATATAGGTCGTGTATTCCCACACGAAACAACTTATGAAAAAGAGAAATTTAATTATAAATAAATGTGGTAGGTTATATGATATTGTATGATGTTGGTTCATTCATATATGTAATCATTGTTTGTTTTCCACATTATTATAACAATAAAAATATAATCTTGATTAACAAATATGATAATTTCAAATATATAATCTTGAGCGAGTGGCATTCCTCTAATGTACAACTTGTCATTAACCTCGTTTGGCAAATCATCGAAACAACTTAACTCGTTATATAACATGTTTAATTAACTCATTATATATAATCTTGATTAGAAATATAACACCATAATTCATTAATTTAACATAGTATATAACACCATAATTCATTAATTTAACATAGTATATGCACATCATAACACGTCTGTTAGTTGATAAATAAAGTGGTATCACTTTTAACTAATAAATGTGATAGGTTATTTATGATATTGTATGATGAATTATAACATGTTTAATTACCTCTTTAAATATAATATTGATTAGAAATATAACACCACAATCATTTGTTTGGGGATTATAAATAAAGTGGTATCACTTAAAAGTGATAGGTTATATGATATTGTATGATCCAATATGACATTTGTTACTTTTCATGTCTAAGTGTACAAATTTTGCTCAATTAACAACACAATTCAATAATTTATCATAGCATATGCGTATCATTAACATCGTGTTGCAAATCATCGAAGAACACCTTCATTTTGATATGTCGTATGGATATACATGAGATTATGATATCATATCGTGTGGTTTTGTACGACCTTAATGACAGAATAAATTTAAATTTCGTATAAGTTCATACGACTTAATATTTTACACAATTGGTCGATGTCGTGTAAAAGTACACGACATGAAGGCTTCCTGTCATCCTTTCGCACACGACACGCGAATGGTAGTTTCGCCATTATTGGTGCCTTGTATGTAATATGCCTTGTATATAGAATTTACCCATTCCATAACCTTCTAAATATCTATCCCTATTTACTCTCTCTTTCTCTCACAAACACGCACCTATTTACTCCCTCCTCTCTATCGCTTGTTCTCTTTCACAGCAACCTTTCAAAATTTTCTAAACCCTTCTCAAATTCTCAAATCCTACCTCTCAATTTCAACAATGCTACTCCTTCCCAAAACCCTAACCAATCCGCACCTCAAAAGGAGTCACCGGGTGTTGTCTCGGGTGTTACTTCACCCATGGACATATCTCCCATGGCTTCACATATTTCTCATTCCATGGCTATGTCAATTGATGAGCCCTCAATGGTTGCTGCCTCGGCTCAACCTACATCCACCGTGACTGCTTCTTAACCACTTGTTACCGCCACCAAGAAACCCAAAAGAAAAGCCCATTCTTCCTCCAAATCGGCTGCTTAACCCTCCAAGAAGACACCATCGGCTTCATTAATTTGATTTCTTCCCAACTAGGGGGAGATGGTGGTGCTGGTACTAGTGCAGGTACAAGTGCTGCTATTGATGCTGTTGGTGATGCTGGTACAGATCGTGCTGCTGGCACAAGTGATGAGCCGGATGATGGAGAAGAATAACGTGCTTGAAGGTTGATGTTGCCACAATACCTTGGCAATGGTTTTCTTGGTACTTTGACATGGTTTCAAAACAATTTCTGTTTTTGGTTGGTTTGGTTTTTAAATCAATTTCGTATTTCGGTTTCTTAGTTTAGAACTTAAATACTTTGGTGGTTATTTTGGTGATTATCTTTGGATAATATTTTTTAAAAACAAAAACAACTTTTGTGTCTCAAACTAGTAGTTTGATTTCTTCCCAACCAGGGGGAGATGGTGGTGCTTGTACTAGTGCAGGTACAAGTGCTGCTATTGATGCTGTTGGTGATGCTGGTACAGATCGTGCTGCTGGAGATGCTGGCACAAGTGATGAGCCGGATGATGGAGAAGAATAACCTGCTTGAAGGTTGATGTTGCCACAATACCTTGGGAATGGTTTTTCTTGGTACTTTGACATGGATTCAAAACAATTTCTGTTTTTGGTTGGTTTGGTTTTTAAAATAATTTCGTATTTCAGTTTCTTAGTTTAGAACTTAAATACTTTGGTGGTTATATTAGTGATTATCTTTGGATAATATTTTATGGTTTTGTTGTTTTTAAAACTTGGATTTACTTTAGTTTTAAACTACTAGTTCGAGACACAAAAGTTGTTTTTGTTTTTAAACTAATATTGTTTTTGTAAATCTTTGTTGTTTTGGTTAACTCCTGGATTAAGGGGGATTTTACATTCTGGAAGATGCTTTGTTATACTGTGTATGGCTAACATATTTTGCAGGTACTATCACTTAGGAAGGTTGGAAAGAAATCTCAAACTAAGGGGGAGATTGTTAGTGCAGACAGAGGTGTTACCTCAGATGTTGCCACTGACAGTCAAGTGTTACCTACGGAAATTATATTGTAGTTTGACATTTCTTTCTAATATTAATTTTATACTAATGTCCTAATATTTTATCTAGATGTCTGTGTTGTTGGTCCATATTTCAGGATATAATAAGATGGATTTAGGAGCTAAATACATGGAGGAGTGATTAAAAGAAAGTTACACATAAATGGAGGACTTTCAAACATATTTAACATGTGTTAAATATGAAAAAACGTGGGAAGACTCATTCAAATGATTTGTTGCTGATCAAAGAGAAGAGTACAAGAATGTAGTACAAGTGGGCGAAGCTTAGACTTGGGCACAAAGAAATTGGTTGAGAAAATCATGGAAAGTGGACCAAGTCTTTGCACAATTTGTGGAGAACAAACCCACTCACTCTCCCCACTCTCTCAAAACGTGGAAGGCAGCCCCAAGGTTGTTTCTTTGTGTAGCCATCAAGTATTGAAGGCTATAAATAGTGCTAGGATGAACACTTTGTAATCAAGCCAAATTCATACACACATCCATAGCACAAAGAGCAAAGTACTTCTTGGCTCGTTAGGTCCTCTCTCCCATACACTCTTTTAACACTCAAATACTTCAGGTTCGAGTGTGTTTTGGATAGGATAGGATCATCGTACTTTGTTTCTATTTTTAGTTCCATAGATCATATATTGTATTAGCTATAGGGAACCTTTTGACTTTGTAATTGGTACTCATATTGATTATAAGGTTTTCGCCATTTAGGCATCTCAAGTTATATTTATATAACTTGAGAAAAATAATTCTTGTGCTTTTGTCCGCTGCAAAACTCTTTTACAAATTTATTTTTACTCGGGTGTGTGTATTCTGTCCGTGTGTGTTATCTGAGGTGTTACCTAACACTTGAGGTAACATCCGTTCTCAGTAGCTTTTGACAAACAATTTCAAACAATATTGTTTTTCAAAATTTAAAATAGTAAAAATATTATAGCTTCAAAATTAACAGGGGTCAAACGCCCCCATTAACTCAACATGATTTCGCTACGGCTAATTTCAACATATGCCTGTCGAGCTATAAGTTAATTATGGACCTCATCAAACATAACAAAAGAAAATGATATTAACAAGTCAACTGTAATATTTATTACAAATAAAAAGAAAATCACAATCAAATGCATAAAACAAACACAAGTGTCTACGATCTTGAACGGGAATAGACAAAAGATTAGGTTGAGATATAGACAAATTGATTCGAGTTAAATAGTTAATTAATTGTGTTTTCATGTTAGAATCTAACACGAGACCAGACCAAACTGGTATGGCAGCTATATAGCTTGCTGGATAGATAGTGCACCAATTGCTAAATGACAATATTCATTTTAGAATCTGCCCCAACCCACCATCCCAGTACAAGATGGTCCTCTCCTAACGTTTTCCATTTCATTCTTCAAATTAATGGAACCAATTTATTTAATATTATTAAATGAGGCAGTCACCTGTGCAACCGCCGCACAGCGTGCGACGGCGCCAGGAGCGCATATATATATATATATATATATATATATATATATATATATATATATATATATATTATTTTTGTCGAGAATTTTTATTTTATTTTATTTTTTTGCACCCAAAACTTTTTTTCCTCCAAACAAAAGTAACACTTATTATAACGAAATGTAACACTTTTTTCTTTCAAATGTAACATTTTTTTTTTAAAAAAAAAGCACCACAATTTTGCTGCAATAGATTAAAGATAACATAAAGATTGACAAACTAAACCAATGTCACACTTTTTATAAAGGAATGTAACACTATTTTTTTCAAATGTAACCTTTTTTGTTTCAAAATTAACATAAGATTGACAAACTAAACTAATGTTACATTTTATAAAAAAATGAATGTAACATTTTTTTCTCAATTGTAACAGTTTATATTCTTAAATGTAACATTATATCTGAAATGTATAATTTTTTATTGAGAAAGTAACAATTGAAATGCAACTTGATTATATATATATATATATATATATATATATATATATATATATATATATATATATATATGAATTTTTACTCTTTTTTTAAAGAAGAAAAATAACATTTACCAAATAAAAATGTTACATTCATCTATATAGAAAATTATAATTATATATTCACTTTGTTACATTTCAAATATTACTTTTTCTAACCACAAAAACTATCAAACAATTTAAATTTTCTTGAAAAATTGATGTTACATTTGACTGTGATAAGTGTTACTTTTTTGAAAATGAAACTGTTACTTTTATCAGAACAGAGTGTTACATCTTAGCTGATGAGCAGCTTAAAACTTTTTGTGTGTAAAAAAATATGTTTTAAAAAAAAAATCAAACAATATCATGACCTATGTAGTTTTATTCGTCTCGTCGAGACAAACACAACGGTATTTTTAATTTTTATTTCTGAGTTATAAATCTCAAGATATAGCATTTTAAAGTTATTGGGAGTTTTTAATTTTTAATTTTTTTTAGGGAAGACACGTGTCGCGGTCTGGGAAGTGGGAGGACTGGATCCAACGGTCGGATGTAGCAGAGCAGGAGTGCGCGAGAAGCAGCGGAACACTCCCACATTGCTGCACGTTGTGCGGCCGTTGTACGCAAGAATTTGTCTTATTAAATTTAATATTCATATTATAACATGTACTTCAATCTTAAAAGTCTGTTATATGCTATAACACGTAATAATATCACTTTGTACATGTCATATTTTCACATCTTAAACATTAAAATTTAAATTATATAGCTAGAGTCACATAACTGTTGTGCAGTCGGATTACTCCTATCTAAGTCTCTGATAACAACCAGCAGGGAGGATGGCACTACTGGCGAAGACCAAAGACCGTTGTTCACAGAAGCAAATTCTTTTTTTAGATTGAGAACATAAAAATGACTAAAGCACTCATGAAAAAAGCAAATATTACATGAATTGAAATATCATCGCGTGTGGAATGCTTATGCTCACCACACATTCGTCCATAAAATATTAAAAAATAACCTCCCAAAACCCCCACCCAACTTAAGTGCAATTTTATTTTTCAATAAGGTTAGAAAAAAACTGTTTTACCACTAATTTTATTTTTGAATATATATCTGAGTTATAAATCTCAAGATATAGCATTTTAAAGTTATTGGGAGTTTTTAATTTTTTATTTTTTTTTAGGGAAGACACGTGTCGCGGTCTGGGAAGTGGGAGGGCTGGATCCAACGGTCGGATGTAGCAGAGCAGGAGTGCGCGAGAAGCAGCGGAACACTCCCACCTTGCTGCACGTTGTGGGGCCGTTGTACGCAAGAATTTGTCTTATTAAATTTAATATTCGTATTATAACATGTACTTCAATCTTAAAAGTCTGTTATATGCTATAACACGTAATAATATCACTTTGTACATGTCATCTTTTCATATCTTAAACATTAAAATTAAAATTATAGCTAGAGTCACATAACTGTTGCATGCATAGCCGGATTACTCCTATCTAAGTCTCTGATAACAGCCAGCAGGGAGGATGACACTACTGGCAAAGACAGTTGTTCACAGAAGCAAATTCTTTTTGTAGATTGAGAACATAAAAGTGACTAAAGCACTCATGAAAAAAGCAAATATTACATGAATTGAAATATCATCGCGTGTGGAATGCTTATGCTCACCACACATTCTTCCATAAAATATTAAAAAATAACCCCCCCAAAACCCCCCACCCAACTTAAGTGCAATTTTATTTTTGAATATATATGAGTTGGTGTCCATGTGTGTAGTGAATGTACCTAAATACTTTTTCTAGTCAAATACACACACCATTTGATAATTAGTGTATACTAGCATCTTATTATCTTCTTTGATAGCTAGGAGTTTTTATTCCGTTCACACGAGACCTTATCACCTTACTAGTTATTATTGCTTGACTACTCCGTCTCCATTTTTTTTAATTTTTTTTAAATAAATGTCTATTATTTGAATAATTTTATACTCCCTCTGTCTCAAAATAATCTTCTCATTTGACTATTCAAAGTTTTTAAGGATGTGGACTTTTGCTTCACTAGCCATGTTTTGTTTATGCACCTTTAAGCTTAAATTGTAGAAATGAGAAGATCATTTTGGAAGTATCATTTTAATCGTATTTTACTGTTTAGTATAAACTAAAAAGTTAAAAGTACGTATAGCAACACTACTATATGTTTTTCAAGCTTAAAAAATCATTTTAAATGGAATACTAATTTTAGTATGGAGGGACTAATAATTAGGTAACAAATTTAGTAAATCTAAAATTTAAGTTCACAACAACTCTTATAAAAATGGTCGCGTTTGAGAAATTACGTTACTATAGAGCATAAGGTCATCTGCAAGAGAGCTTGCTAACTTCAAATTTCTCTAATTTAGTGCAAAATGAAGCTCCAAGAGCAACTTGAAAAGCAACACAGAACTTGAGCTAAATTTGGCGCATGTTCCCTGATGGGCTATCCCTTTTTTTTTTTTTTTTTTTGTTCATTTAAACTATACTAAATTTTAAAAATATTTCAAGAATATTTTTATTTAGTGCAATATTTTAAGAAAACTGTTGGAAATAGTGTAAAATATGTGATGCTGAAATTGCCACACCATCTAAGTTGGAGATAGCTTAAGCAACCTAGATGGGGTGACGATTCATGTGTCTACTATACAATGTACCAAATAAATCTATATATATATATATATATATATTAAAGTTGGCCAAAAGAGCTATGGTATTGACATGTGGATAAACAATGGAGAAAGCTTGCATTTGGAGAAGCCACATCAACAACATACTAATAAATAAGTGACTTTTCATTTTCTTTTCATTAGCTAATACTATTAGCTAATAATAATAGTTACTAAAAAGGGTAACTATAATAGTTAACTATTATAGTAACTATTACTATTATTAGTAATAGTTAACTATAATAGTTAACCATTATAGTTAACTATTACTCTTATTAGTAATAGTTACTATTATAGTTAACTATATTAGTTAACTATTACTATTAATAGTATTAGTTAACAATATTAGTTACAATACAAGTTAAATATTACTATTAATAGTATTAGTTAACTATAATAGTTACTATTATAGTTAACTATATTAGTTAACTATTACTATTAATAGTATTAGTTAACAATATTAGTTACAATACAAGTTAAATATTACTATTAATAGTATTAGTTAACTATAATAGTTACTATTATAGTTAACTATTACTATTAATAGTATTAGTTAACAATATTAGTTAAAACGGGTTGGGTTGGGTTGACCCGTTAAGCTTAACGGTTGAGACGGGCAACCCGTTTCAACCCGCTAACTTAAATGGGTTGAGTTGGGTCGGGTAATAATGGGTTGGGTTGTGCGGGTTAATGGGTAATGGGTTAATGGGTAATGGGTCAAAATTGCCGGGCCTACTCCATGTCTAGACATTGTCATTTGGTGGTAATAATCTCTTATACTAGCGGGTAACCCGTGCTCTGCACGGGAAACCAATACTATGTCTTAAAAAATATTTTAATTATAGTTAACTAATATAGTAATCATCATTTTAACTAATACTATCAATAATAAAAATTAATCTATATGATTACTATTATTATAATAACTATTATAATTAATTAATACTATTGATAGTAAAAGTTAATATATATTAATAACAATGATTAATCTATATAATAATAATTATTATAATAAAATAATATTATTAATAGTCATAGTTAATTGATATAGTAACTATTATGATTAATTAATATTAAAAATTAATAATCTAACTTATATAATAACTATTATAATTAACTAATACTATTAATAGTAATAGTTAATGTATGCAGCTTATTATAGTTAACCAATACTATTAATAGTAAAAAAAATAACTTATAAAGTAACTATTATGGTTAACTAATACTATTAATAGTAATAATTTATAGTAACTATTATATTCAACTAATACTATTAATAGTAATAGTTAACTAATACTATTAATAGTAATAGTTAACTAATATAGTAACTATTATAGTTAACTAATACTATTAATAGTAATATTTAACTTGTATTGTAAAGAAAAATTTACTTCTTTTTTAAGGAATTACTCTGTCGTATACACTTTAAAACTTAGCTAACTCTTTGTAATGACAAGCAAATTCATTTATTTTTCTCAGTTCCATGTGGGGGAATGATTATTCCCCCAAGGCCTCTTGTTAACTTAATAAAAAAAAATGTAAATCCTAAAATACCTTTCCCCTCAAACCATAAAAACACTCTTCTCCCAACATGTCTCTTAATCCTCACTCATAGCTATTAGAGACTCTGAGTGTTATAAATCAGAGGAGAGCTACAAAACTTGGATGAAACATCCTCGCCCGATGTAGTGAGTCTTAAGCGTGCGAATAATAAGAGTTAGGTATTTTTGTCTTATGGGTCTTAGAGGAGTTGCAAAAATACCCCACCTTCTTTGAGCATATATAAACGTCAGGGCCTTATAGTAATTAATTCTTTTAATTAATGATTTTTGAAAAATGATTGTTTCAAAACACGTATGTATTTTTCGTAAGTGCCAGTGTAATGTTATAAAGCTCCAACGGGTCATGTTGGTACTTATACATATTCAAATGGGCACTTTATAAACATTTAAACCGACACTTGTAATTGTTGTTAGTAAGTTTCAGTGTCTGCTTAAGAGTACAATGATAGTGTTATCATGTCTCAATGTGTATGCTAAAGAGTGTCATAGATAGTATTAATTGTTGGGTTGTGGAGACAAAACCTAGAAGGAAAAAAAAAATTAAATTTGAGTCATATAAGAATTCATGGAATTCCTTATTTGACTAGGTTGGAATTTAATTGAGATTTTTACCAATAAGTTCTTGGGGGAATGTGACATTTGCCAATAAAAACACAACATTTCATATTCTACCTTAGGGCCCTTAGGTTCAAATCAATTTTACCAATAAATCCCCTGCACCTTTTAAATGGAAAAAATACCCCCAGTCCAAATAAAATCCTCTCACACCTCTAACCTTTGACCATTTTGACACCTACCTTTACCTTTGACCACCACCGCCTGCCGTCGCCGCCAACCACCACCACCCGCCACCGCCCACCACCTTCGCTGACCACAGCCACCGACCTTCCCCACTCCATTTTGACAACTATAAATAATTAAAAATATATTGCCTCAACCAAGGTTTGAACCCACGACCTCTTTATCTTATATGAGAGACTCTACCACTTTGCCAACCATATTCTTATGACTTTTATGAACTGTTTTAAATTTAACACAACAAAACTACATTTCTCAAGGTTGGTTTTTTTTTTTTTTTTTTTTTTTTTTTTAGGAGCATTCTTTATAAATGAACATTTACTCAATTTTTATGATAATAGAAACAATTAATTTATCATTTGTCTAGAGTACATATGGGAGTACGTTCATTTTTAAAACTTTAAACAACTACGAGATTGAGTTATCAATTGTTTCACACGTGATGTTACTTTACATTTATTAATTAAATATTTAGCTTAACAACGGAAATTTATTTGATAATTGTTTAAAAATCATTTGACAATACACAATTATGAAAATGAGTATTAGTTGTGAACAATTGAGAAACGAATGTCCTAATTATTATATTTAAATTCATGTTTGAACAACTGTGAAATGAATGTCTCAGTTATTAAACTCAAACTCATGTGTGAACAACTGTGAAATAAATGTCTTAGTTATTAAACTCAAACTCATGTGTGAACAACTGTGAAATGAATATCCCAGTTATTATATTCAAATTTATGTGTGAACAAATGTGAAATGAATGTCTCAGTTATTAAACTCAAACTCATGTGTGAACAACTGTGAAATAAATCTTTCTGTTATTATATTCAAATTAATGTGTGAACAACTGTGAAATACATGCCTCAGTTATTTTAATAATTATGAAAAATTGAGAGATGAATTTATCAGTTTTTATAAGTGAAAAATGAAAAAAAATTGAGACAACCGTGAAATCACACAACTGTGAAATCAATTGAGAAATGAAAAATAATTTTCTCAAATTTTTACAAGAGAAAAATGAAATTTTATATCTAAAATTTGAATTATGTGTTGAGTTTACTTATTTGATTCGTCTTGACGACACAATTAAAATAGTGGTTTCGGATAATTTTTTCGATTTGTAGATTTTGAGATATTGCATTTTAAAATTTTGGGTGAAAAAAAAGAAGAATGAGTAGTGGAGGAAAAAGAATGCAGATGTAGCAGATCAATCCCCAAACTAGTGTGGAAGCCACATAGAAGGAGAAGAATGGTCCAGGAAAAAATCCATGGACTTTTTGGCGTGTTTCCAAAATGTTTATCCTTATTGGTAGTTTTTATTTGGTCTATGGACTTATTGGTCAAAGCCTCAATTTGATTTTCCTTGAGATTTCTTATTTAAGTGGATTTAGGAATTTAATTATTTCGGGTTTCCTACTTAGTTTAGGTTTTGGACATGTTGCCTATATAAACCAAGTGATGGCCATAAACATTACACACTAGAAAAATAGCCAGAGAGAATCTGTGAGTCACAAAGAGAGCCAAGTGAGTGCTAGCCCTTAGGGGGTGCCCTTAGGGGCATTCCATGGATGGGTAGAAGCATGTCTAAGGTTTTATGTGTGATAGAAGTGTTTACATGGAGAAGTTATCTTCTTGCGATATAGAGCGGTATGCTTTATTGTAAACAGGCACATATTGTGATATTAGTGAAATATCCTGGCTTGGCAGTGCCCCCAGATGTAGTCATTGTTGTGACGAACTGAGTAAACAAATATTGTGTTCTTTTCTTGTTGATTGCTTTCATATTATTCGTTTGCAGGTTGTTGTGTCTAACCATTATCAAAATTGTATGGGCATGAACTGCACGTATATACCACAATTCCCCAACATTAATAAGTGTGAATTGTAGTGTAAAAAGAGTGCCAATAGTAGTTTAAAGAGTGCTATTATGTATTAATAAGCTTAAGTTACAAAAATGTCACTACATGTTTTAAAATAAGGTTAAATTTTTCACAATAAATACCACTGTGTGTTTTAAAATAAGTTCTGATTATGTAAAATAAAAACTACCACACATATTTAAAACTATTTATTCCTAAATACTAGAAACAATTGTTTTAAAAATTGTCTCAATGCACTTTTATTGTTTTCGGTCATCTTATATAATAAATATCAAATTTTTCTTTTCGGATCATTTAAAAATAATTGTCACATCTTAAATAATAAAATTGACTCATGCGTTTTTATCACTGTATAAGAAATAATATAAATAATAAGTGAAGCACATCTATATCTATATAATGGCATAAGTAATCTTAACACACTTACTAAACATGGCAATTTGGCGCCAAAAAACTACTTCCTATGAATAGCAATTTTGATGAAACATCATTAAATGTATGTCTTGGTATTAAACATACCACTTAAATAATGCCTAGAAAATGAGTGTATTTATTACAATTACAAACATGCAATAAAGGCTTGAACTACTTTCTGGAAAATGCACCCTAGAAGACCTAAAGTCAATCAAGCAATTAAACATACCCTTACATAGTCCTTTTTTTCAAAAAAATATTAAAGTCCTACAAATTGGAATTCCTAAGGTCTTCACTTGTATCTTCACTTGTATCTGCACATATAACAATGTTGTTAAAACTATAAAAGGGCACCCCTTCATGCACCTTCTTTAATTGTTAATGAATACTAACAGATTTGAGGAATATGAAAAATCACACATGGATAAAGGAAAAATGAAAGTGCACTTTTTGTTCCTATAAATATAGTCATCCCACAACAACCCTTTCATCGAAAATGACTTCATCATTATCCTACATCCGTGAACTCGAGCCTTCGAAAACCAACTGGTGGTTGAGGCTTCGTTTGATTCGTGTTTACTGCTTTTCATCCTTTGAAGAAGATTCAAAAGTTCATAGCATTGAATGTTTGTTTCATGATTCAGAGGTAAATAAACTAAATTACAATTTAACACAAAATATTGAGATTTGTTTTATTTAATCAAATTTATTTTCTTTAAATAGGGCGCCATACTCCATGCAACAATTCAAATATCTCAAGTGGAAAAATATGTTGATAAGCTTATCAAGGAACATTTATATGAAGTACATAACTTCATTGTGGTTGATAACACAATAAGTCCCTCTATATCTACCTTCAAGTACAATGTTTATTTCATTGAAGAAACAGTATTGACTGAAATATTTGAAGAATCACCACCTCCGCTAATTTTTCTTTTTGAAAGCTATTCAGTTTTCCTTTATTTATCAAAGTCAGTTGCCCGTGCCTTTAAGGCACGGGTGTAACACTAGTTGTTTTAAAAGCGTAGACAATTAGACAATTTGAATGCCACATTTAGTATAGACATTTAGTATTGTAGTATCAAAATTACAAATGCATGTTTTATTATAAAATTAAGGCAATTAAATAATTTCAATTACATTTTTAGTTCGTACGGAATTCATTTTTATTTATTTATTATTATAATATAATAGAGGCTGGAGGGACTAGTTTGTAGTTGGATTTAGTGATTAATTTTCAAGCCGTAGAAACAAACAAATCAATTTTGATTTGCCATTTCATAAATTTAAATTTTTGCATACAATATTCCATTACTCTGTCTCTTGATTTAGTTGATGGTACATTATAAAAAGTCTTACCCATGTCTCATGACCCGCAAGTCATAAGGAATGCTGAATTAATCAGACTAAGCAAAATGAATAAAAACAATTCAAGCTGCCTTTTTCACACCATTGAGGGGGCATGTCACATGTGATATGGAAAATGAAACTGTTGGAACAATTTGTGATCCCCGAATACCACACTCATATTCAGAATAAGATTGAAAAAATAGATGAAGGCGGAAGCGAGGTATTACCTGTTGAATCCATAGTTAAAGATGAATAGAGAAATGAAGAACAAGAAGATGTAGGGAAATAGATATTCTAAATGATGAATGTCTTCTTTAATCTCTCAAGTACTTCCAATGAAGAGAATTTAGGAGAGAATATAAGAAAATATAGTAGTCTTAAGAGTTGATGGAAGACCCTTTATATAGTAGACTTGGTGACATTTCATTTAGGGACCACACATATTCATTCTTAAGCAATGTTAATTTACCATTTTGCCCATCATAAATAGATAAATTACATTTCAGGGATTCTACACATTGACTATTGTTGACTATACTTTATATTAATATCATAGACATGATTTTATTTATAGAAGTGTTTAAATAACTTGTGTTGCAAGCCATAATGATCTAACAGAAACCAGTTAGTTTGACCTCGTAGAATAAATTGCGAAAATCTCGAGAAAAACTTGTTTTACACTCGTTTTAGTGTAAAATCTGTTTTCATCTCTTAATGTAAAACTGGATCTCTTAAAGTAAAACAAGTTTTACAAATCTCTTAGTGTAAAACATGTTTTTCATATGACTTACACAAAGAAAATTGTTTGTTTCAAAATAAATAATACTCCCCCTGTCTATGTGAGTATATGTCTACCTTTCCTTTTTAATCTGTCCCAGAGTATATGTCCACTTCCTAAAATGGCAAAAAATCTTTACTATTCCTCTCACTCATTCTCTCTTCTTCTTTACTTTTATACTCACAACACCAATCAACTTACTATTCCCCCCACTCATTCTCTCTCATACTTTACTTTTATACTCACAAAACTTACGTCACTTCAACCATTTCTTAATCTCCGTGCAAATGAAAGGGTGAACATATACTCTTAGAGACTTAGACTGAGAGTGTATATTTTTAAATAAAAAATATTGTTGTACAAACTTATCATAGTGTAAGAAGAGCACACATACATACATTACATAATATATATATATATATATATATATATATATATATATATATATATATATAAGTATATTAAATATTTTTCAAATTACCTGTGATAATTATTATAGGGTGGAGGGAATAATTATTTGTTTGTTATTTGTTTTTCCATAGCCCGCGAACCTAAACCAACTGATGAAAACATTACTTTGCCCGGTTTGGTCCTCTCAAGTCCAACATAAGCAAGCCCAATCTCCTTTATGCCTAATCGGTCAACTGTAGAGTTGCTTGCTCAAATGGGCGACCCGGCCCGGCCTGGAAAAGGGGCAACATTTCTTTTTTAAACCAAACCAATAGTACAATAATACTCCCTCCGTCCCTCTTTAATCTTAAAAAATCACTCATTTGGTTGTCTCACTTTAACTTACAAAATCCTAAAATGGAATTTTTTCCTTTTAACCCAAAAAAAAAAAAAAAAAAAAAAAATCCTAAAATGGAAATGTTTTAATACTTTAAAATGGTGGGACCCACTTATCATACTCACAACAACTATCCACTAACTATTCTCTATCCCACTTTCTCTCTCCCACATAACCATCTACACTCACTACACATCACCTTTTTCACTTTTTCCTTAATTAATGTGCCAAACTCATTTTTTTGTAAGTTAAAGAGGGACGGAGGGAGTATTGTTTTTTTTCCTTTCCCCAAGTCAAACTACCATTACCATAAGATTAAGGGCAAAAATACAAAAAAATATGAGTATGCTCTCTACAAATATCAGATGCTCAACCCAAGTATTATCGTTCAAAAATATCGTAAGCATCCATCACTATAATGACATTTTGAATTACATGAAAAATGCAAAAATAGAATGACAAATGAAGGTGTTTGATAAAGCTACGAGTCAATGAGCCCCGTTCCGCTTAAAATAAATTCTTACAAAAGGAACAACATTCTTTAATTCCTTTAAGGCCCCTGTGATTAAGATACTTTTAACTTTACACCTTAAACCTAAAACCTTAATCCTAAATCCAAAAGTCTAACCCTCCATCCTAAGCCTTAAACCAAACCCTAAACCTTAATCTCTGAAACCCTAAAATTTAACCCTAAAACCCTAACCCTAATCTCAAATTTAAACATAATAATCAAGAGAGTGAAGAGATTATAAAGAGAGAGAAAGGGTGGGGGTGGGGGTGTGGAATGAAATGATGGGGAAGGTGAGCACGGTCGACTTTTTAGGTCTTGAATTGAATTGGGAGGGGTAATTTCGGATTTTCATTATTTTAGAAAAAATGTCTTCTTCGAAAATTTGTTTAGAATTAGGGGACATTTGGAAAATTAATCCTTAAGTGACAATGCCACCAAATAAATTAGTATCGTTATGAAGCCATGAATTTCTCAAAATTTGGGTTTTATGACCATTTCAAATCTTTCACCTTGTCCTAACGAATGTCATCAAATGCACAAATGTCGCTCCAAGTGTAACTTAGATACTGCCATATATTTGTATTCACAAAGTCCTCCTCGAAAACCCGTCTCATAGAAGAGACTGATATAAGTGTTTTCATGGGAGACTAGCTCCACCAGAATATGTTTGGGGCGATAAGAACTAACTCTTCTTTATCAGGAGACAAATTAAGAGTGGGCAATATGACAAAAAATAAAAACTAAAAAACAAGATTCTCGACAAGAAAGCTAAGGCTCATAACATGGAGAGAAGAAAATAAATCAAACACAATTTCATCAACATTCCTCTTCAATTATTCGATCAAAGATAAAGAAAAAACAATAATCAAAGAACATAATACAATCAGATACTGTATGAGATATATTCAAATTTGTAGCAAGACTATCTCTATCTAAGTCTAAACCTAGACCTAGGTCTAAAATAAAGGCATGACGAAAGAGATCGATGGGGTTGTTAATTTAATTCAACGTTTATATATTTGAAAATTCAACGTTTATATCTTTGAAAATTTCACGTCTAAGTATGTAAAAATTTTAGTCAGATATGTGAGCAAGAATGCAAGATTCAATCCAAAGATTTAGATTTTAACTACGGAAAATATAGTCTCTTTTTTCAATATTAATTCAAGTGAGAAACGGGGAAAAATGTGTTTTTCCCTAAGTTCACCTAAAACGTGTTTTTTAAAATGGCGGTGACATTTTTGTAATAAACTGGAAGTTGTTTTAAAACAGACGATTGCATTTTTGTAAATAACTGACGCTTGTCGTAAGTGTCAGCGTTAGTGTTAAAACGTGCCAGCCGCCATGTACACGGGCACTTATTAACACAATCACTAGCAATTATAAATACAACCACTGGCACTTTTGATAAGTATTTTGCAAGCTTACCGATCTCACAAACAAGCAACAAGGTGAACCTTGCCGATGCCTACTCTTACCGACTTACCATGTCGATGCCTACTCTTAGCGACATACATTGCCGACCTTATAAAAAAAACACGTTTTTTCCTATCTTTAATGTAAAATACGTTTTTCATGAGACCTACTCTCAATTCAAATGAATTTTAAACAACAATTAAGACTATTTTTAAATATCTAATGCGAATCTAAACATTGGTATTAATATATAAATATGAATAATATAAATACTAATTTTGAGATTCTCGTTTTTTAAGAAGATTTTTAAAATTCTCATTTAAGATCACCAAAAATTATCTTAATTATTATTCAAAATTCATTCGTAATAACAATTTTTAAATGAACCGCTAAAAAAAAATAAAAAAGTATGAAAACAAAGTTTACCCTTATTCCATTTCCATAGCTGATCAGAATTTCGGGCTTCACTCTCCAATGGCGACTTACAAGCTCGCCGTGATCATCAAAAACCAGTCGAACGTAGACCAATTTCTTCTCATTAAGCGAACTCGTCCCCTTAAATTTAACGACCATGAATCCGATTCATAGTTTATTTGACCTCTAGGATTTGCCTTCAACGCCGCTATCACCACTTGAAGGTGATGCACACTCTCAATTTGTCATTGAAGACGAGTAACTGTGATTTCAGAAGATCAATCTCAGGGATTTTTTATCTTATTTTTTGGCTCTCCACCAGGTACATATCTAATCGTTGAACATTCATTCATGTCATGCACATAAGGTGTTTGAGAGAATGTATCAATGAAAATGATTACTAGCAGTTGAACATTAGCATTCATTCCAATTAAATAGTCCACATTTGGACAACATGGGCATATGTCAAATCAAGTAAAATTCAAATGGTTCCTCTGTAATTGTGCTGGGATTCTCTCTAGAAAATTTCAGTGATAGTTATGCTGCATTTTCTGGCCCAGTGGGTAAATTGTGAGCCAGTGCAACCCTGCTCAACATGTATCTTAGGTTGGGACCTTTCAATACCATTTTTCTTCCCTCCCCCCACCCCCTAAAAAAAAAAAAAAAAAAGTTTTCAAGTTGTTTCAAGCAACTCAGTATTGCTATTTAATGTCTTCAAGTGGTGCTTTGATCTGACCAGGAGATTTCTGTATTTGTATTTTGCAAGAACTTGGCATTCAGAAGTTTCAGGCAACTTGTGTGGTGCATTTTCTGTCTAGGTGGACTTAATTTGTCATTCTTGACTAATCGCTTCCCAGTAAAGGTATTATAAAATACTCGATCGGGACGGCTGGTGCTATTGTGGTGATTGTTAAAAACAAAGCTCGAATCCAGGTGAGTAACGTTTCACCATATATTAAGATGTAATGTCACGATAGCTTCACCTCAAACGTCTTCAAGCCAAAAGTAGTGATGGCATGTGTTAGAGCAATAACAAGACTTGATAAGAAAAGCGAGCGATCACAAGAACACCAATTTACGTGGTTCACCAACTTGGCTACGTCCACGGGGAGGGGAGAGAATATTATTATCAATCTGGAGAAACGATTACAAGATCTCACTATTACTGCTAGACGAATTATTGATCACAATAATTCCTAACTGTGTAACTGTAGAATTACAGACCTTGCTCTGAGCACTCTAATAATTTTATTATGACAATCTGAGGTGTGATTTTAATCTAAACTACTAGCCTCTATTTATACTAGTAAAGTTTATCTCAAAATCTCTTAGGAACTTGGAAACCTAGTCCAAAACTGACTTGGAAACCTTCCTTCTGCGCTCTGTCCCGGAATTACGAAATCTCTCTGTTGTTTAATCCTTTAACTCGGCGTCCCAAATTCAAAGGCATTAACCCAACAATCTCCACCTTGACTTTGAATCTCCATGACAACAAACCTTTTCTCCCCCCTCGCCTCTTCTGCTATCTAATAGCTGCGAACAATCTGCAAGTCCAAACAATGTTGGAACTTGCTTCCCGTCACGAGTTTTGTGAACATGTCTGCAGGGTTGTTCGCCGTCCCTACCTTCACCTTTACCCGTTTCTCATCCCTTAGGAAATGATATCTGACATCAATGTGCTTGGTTCTCTCATGATGAACCCCAAGATTGCTGATCAATCCCTTCAACCATATTCCTTCCTTAGCGGACTCTGTCAATGCCACGTATTCTGCCTCTGTTGTAGACAATGTCACTGTCGTCTGCAATCTAGCCTTCCAACTGACAACTGACCCACCAAGCATGAACGCATATCCGGTCTTCGATCTTCTTGAGTCAACATCACCCAAATATGAGAAACCCTTGACTGCACATTTTGTCCCATCTCCACAGACGAGTCTGACGTCACTAGTGAGCACTGTAGTATACATCAAACTACCAACTGCACTAGCAAAGGATACTGGAGCCATATACTCTTTCTCCTCAACCGATTTGGGCCCAAACGCGACTGTATGTGCATTCACTGCACTCGGAGTATCTATAGCCTTAGCTGTCGACCCACCAAACCTTTCTGAAACTTTCTTGATGTATCTTTTCTGGGATAAGAACAGTTTCCGTTTGGCTCTGTCTCTATAGATCTCCATACCCAGATTTTTCTCCGCGTTACCCAAACCCTTCATCTCTGCGACCAATAAGCCTTTCGACTTCTGAATCTTTGACTTCTTGACTGCTGCTATCATATAGCTGTCAAATCTCTTGTACCACTGCCTAGGCGATTGCTTCAATCTATAAACTTGATCTTCCTTACCAGGAACTTGGAATCCTTCCGACTCTGTCATGTATATCCCTCCCTCTATTGCTAGCAACACTCTGATCGAAGTGTGTCTGACCACTGTTGAGAAGATCCCATTGTAGTCCACCTCTTCTTTCTGTGTGAAACCCCTTGCAACAACTTGAGTTTTATACTTGAACCCTTCTGCCGGTGACATCCTTTCCCTTTTCTTGAAGATCCACTTGCAAGTCACAATCTTCCTGCCTTCTGGCCTTGTAGTCAACTTCCAAGTCCGATTCCTGTGAAGAGACTCCATCTCATCACCCATAGCCGCATACCACTGAGATGACTCTGAACATGTATCTGCTTTATTGAAAGTAGAAGGTTCCGTAAGAACGGGCTCCACTTCCTCAGCAACCAGCAGTGCATAAGACACCAAGTCTTCAAATCCATTCCTGAAATTAGCTCTTCTAGACCCTCCTTGTGCTAACCCATGTTCTTTAGAAACTGAACTTGAACTTTCTGGTGCTTCAGTCTTTGTCTCTATTGGTGGATCCTGATAAACATCTGACTGTGGGACAACTAACTCTTCAGTATCTTGTTGCTCCACCTGTTTATCAACACCGCCAACACTTGAAACAATTATAGATTTACCAGTCCATACCTCATAGGGAACTTTGAGGCCAATACCGGTATGAAGTCCTTGATTAATCAAGTAACATGTTGTACTAAGCGCTTCTGCCCAGAAACGTTTAGACAACTCTGCATTGGAGAGCATGCACAACGCTCCCACAAGCCATGTCTGATTCATTCGTTCTGCTACACCCCTGCTGTGGCGTGCCTCTGCTGGTGAGGTGTCTAGAAACCTCCACCTGTCTGCAAAACGAATCGAACTCAGTACTGCAGAACTCCAAACCATTATCTGTCCGGAGCTTCTTGATCTTCTTCTCTGTCTGGTTCTCCACTACTGTCTTCCAGTCCTTGAAATTCCTTAGGACCCCATTCTTGTGCTCCATGATAACCACCCAAGGCCTCCTCAAGTAATCATCAACCATAGACAAGACATATCTGTGCCCCCTTAGAAATTCCTGACGTGAAGGTCCCCAACTCTCTGAGTGGATGTAATCCAGAACGCCTTTAAGATCCTTGATCTTATGGCCATAAAGAAGATCTCTGTTAGTCAACTCATGCATCTCTCGAGTGATCATGTGACCGAGCCTGATGTGCCACAGCTTAGACATATCTCCCTCGTTCACCTCTTCTGATGCAGCCATAGTTGACTCTGCAAGCGTCTTTCCTTGGAGGAAATACAAGGAGCCCCGCTTAAGGCATTTCAGCATCACTTCTGAACCGTTACAGACACTAACTGCTCCACCTTTACCTTTGAAAATGAACCCATTGCTGTCTAACTGACTAAGAGAAATCAGATTATTCGTCATAAGTGGAACGTGTCGAACCTCGTTTAAAGTGACAACCCTACCATCATGAGTCCTGACCTTGATCGAACCAATACCGACAACCCTGCAGACTGTAATGTTGGCCATGCTTATATCACCGCCAACTATCTGCCTATAACCGGTAAACCATTCTCTCCTAGGACTGATATGGTAAGACGCTCTTGAATCAAGAATCCACGCATTAGATGCGCATGCTGATTCTGATGTTACTAGAGCATAATCCTCATCTGAACTGCAATCTCTGGCCGTCATGGCTTCTGCTGTGACTGGTGCCTTGCCTTGCTTCCTTTTGGGACAGTCGAACTTCCAATGCCCCTTCTCTTTGCAGAAATTACAGATATCCCCAGGTTTTGGACCCTTCTTGTGTGAAGAATTACCTTGATTGTTCTTCCTCCCACTAGAACCCCTGCTGTTGCTACTACTAGCAACCAAACCTGATGACTGGGTACCTGCCTCATTCCCACTCGCCTTTCGGCGCAATTCCCTCGTCTTGAGAGAAGTTTTCACTTCCTCTAGAGAGATCCCATCTTTACGGTTTATGCACGAATCGACATAATGTTCATAAGACATAGGTAAAGATACTAAAAGCTGCAAGGCTGCATCCTCGTCATCAACAACTACTCCTATATTACGCAGTTCAAGTAATGCAGAAGTAAATCTGTCAAGATGATCATTTATGGGCGTACCTTCAGTCATACGACAATCATATAGCTTCTTCTTCAGGTATAACTTGTTGGTCAATGAACGTGTCATGTACATATCTTCCAACTTTAACCAAAGATCGCTTCCGGAGTCTGTTCCTGCAACATTGGTTAGGATCTTATCATCCAACTGTCTGATGATCTTGGTGTGAGCCTTCTGATCTAACTTCTTCAATGCCGCCACCTCCTTCGCTGCTGCTATCTTGTCCTTCTCTGACTGTTCTGCTGTACCTTCTGTGGTGACTGCCTTACCCTTGGGATCCTTACGATCCCTGATTGCAATCTCCAACGGTTCCCATAAATCTTTGTCTACCAACAAAGCCTTCATCTTGATCTGCCAGAGAGAAAAACTATTCTTCCCATTGAACTTGTCGATCGAATCTGCTCCTTGACCCATCTTCTTGTTCTCTGCAGCGGAATCCCTGAATCTCTAACCACGAACCAAAGCTCTGGTGCCACTAAGAGAAATCGCAAAAGAAACTCCAAACGCATACAATCGAAGACAAAACACCAGCAGCTTCTGTCCGGATACAATTTCGGATGCTACGGAAATCAAAATCCAATCTCCACCGTTCAGATCGAAGATCTATGAGTCCCGAAGCTACTCACCGAAAATCAGCACGATCCAACGGTGAACGAATGCGCTACGCCTTTTTCTTCACTGCTGCGCTGGATAAAACGAACCAGAAACTGCTACCTTGTTTTTCTTCGATCTTGGATCTCTTCCGTTGATGCTAATTCTCCTTTTCAACCAAGCTCTGATGCCACTTGTTAGAGCAATAACAAGACTTGATAAGAAAAGCGAGCGATCACAAGAACACCAATTTACGTGGTTCACCAACTTGGCTACGTCCACGGGGAGGGGAGAGAATATTATTATCAATCTGGAGAAACGATTACAAGATCTCACTATTACTGCTACACGAATTATTGATCACAATAATTCCTAACTGTGTAACTGTAGAATTACAGACCTTGCTCTGAGCACTCTAATAATTTGTCTATGACAATCTGAGGTGTGATTTTAATCTAAACTACTAGCCTCTATTTATACTAGTAAAGTTTATCTCAAAATCTCTTAGGAACTTGGAAACCTAGTCCAAAACTGACTTGGAAACCTTCCTTCTGCGCTCTGTCCCGGAATTACGAAATCTCTCTGTTGTTTAATCCTTTAACTCGGCGTCCCAAATTCAAAGCATTAACCCAACAGCATGCTTGGTCCAAAAATCAGTGCTATATTCCTCTAAATTTTCCTTTTAATTCCCTTTTTTTTTTGAATTGCAATGGATTTATTTTGGAAAAATATTATATGCAGTAATAATATAGCATATCATCATTAGATTGGATGAAGTAGCTTGCATTCATGGTTAAAATGTGACAATGGGGCTGTTTGAAACAGACATGCATGTTAAACCACGTCGTTACACTGCTTCTCTAGTGGAGTATATGTTTAGTGTGATAATCACATGATTTGTGCATAACATCCCCAACATCATCATTTTTTACACACGAAACGCCTCAGGTAGAATTTTTTTCCCACCTCTGCGAGTGTTTCTGCGTTTTGTTATGTCCTAACACTTCCCATGTGCCCTTCTGCTATAAAAGGATCCCAATCTGTGTTCTTGATTGTACCCAACTTACCTGTGAAGTGTACTAGAAAATTTGTAAAATTTATATAGGAGAAAGAAAATTCTTACTTATCGCTCCGATGTTTTAACTAGGGACATAAATTTAACCATGTCTGTAAAAGAGCAACCTGCAAGAAACAAAAGAGAGGTTTGTGATGGGAGTTTTCAAGTTGCTACCACCATGATCTTGTGTTTTTGTATGGCATTTTTGGTGTTCATTCTTGCTACTTTTATTAATGATCATGCAAGGAAAGTCATAGTACCTGATGATTTGTATTCCCCTCAATTCACTACTTCCTCAAAATTCCATCTTTTATCTCTACAATCTTCACATTTCTTATGCAACTCCTCAACCCCTTCTCCTTCTTCTTCACCTCCCACTTCAACAGTCAATGAGTCAACTGGAAACACCGGATTAACATATGGGCCCCACCCAGAAAATCTCTGGCGTTCAATGAGCGACGAGGAGCTGATGTGGCGAGCCTCGATGGTGCCACGTGTCGTGGATTACCCGTATAACCGTACTCCCAAAGTAGCTTTCATGTTCCTCACTAGAGGAAGGCTACCACTAGCACCACTTTGGGAGAAGTTTTTTAAAGGACATGAAAACTTCTATTCCATCTACATTCACACGTCCCCCGAGTTCACCTATGAACCTCCAAATTCATCGGTGTTCTACAAGCGTAGAATTCCAAGCAAGGTATGAAAAGTCCGCTATCTCAATCTTAAATTTCCATCATTTCTACTCCCTCTGGCCACAATTATAAGAAAGAAAAGACAATTTTTTTTTGCCTTAAATATAAGTAAATTTAATCAGTTTCAATGCAAAACTCATCAAATTCCGACCTCATATTTTCATGTCACAGCTTGTTCAGTGGGGCCGGGCATCAATGATAGATGCAGAGAGGCGACTCCTATCGAACGCCCTCCTCGACTTCTCGAACGAAAGATTCGTGCTGCTATCCGAATCATGCATTCCAATCTTCAACTTCACTACCATCTACAACTACCTCATCAACTCAAACCAAAGCTACCTCAACTCTTTCGATGATCCTCGAAAGATAGGCCGGGGAAGATACAACAGGAGAATGGCCCCCACCGTTACATTACCTGAATGGCGAAAAGGCTCACAATGGTTTGAAGTCAACCGGAAACTAGCCATTGAAATAATATCCGACACAAAGTATTATCAAGTGCTAAAAGACCATTGCACGCCCACGTGTTACATGGATGAACATTACTTGCCTACACTAGTCAATATACTCTGCCCGGAGTTGACCTCGAATCGGACGGTAACTTGGACAGATTGGTCAGCCGGAGGGTCACATCCTGCTACATTTGGTAGGAAGGAGGTTTCGGAGGCGTTTTTTAATCGGATTAGGTATGGATTTAACTGTAGTTATAACGGAGAAATGAGCTCCGTTTGCTTCTTGTTTGCTAGGAAGTTTAATCCGGGGACTTTGGAGTCATTGATGAAAATTGCCCCAAGGTTACTAGGGTTTTAACTAACAGTTAGAATCAGTTCTACTATGGAAGTCACTGCCAGTGCCAAGTACACGAAGAAATCATAACTGAAATTAGGGGTGTAAACGGTTCGGTTTGGGGGAGGATTTAGAGACCAAAACGCTAGTCATCGGTTTGGGAAAATCCCAAACCGAACCGAACCGTTGAAAGATTCAAATCGAACCGAACCAAACCATCAAAGTTCGGTTCGGTTCAGCTTAAACCGTGGTTTGATTTTCCGGTTCAGACTATGGTTCAAACCGCGGTTCAAACCACATTCCAAACTGCGGTTCAAACCACATTCCAAACCACGGTCCAAACCACATTCCAAACCACAGTCCAGACCAGCAGATCAGAGCCCAGACCATTACACCACAAACATGAAATGATTTCAAGACCACAGTTAACGTTAACGTGTCTGCTAACAGGAAAAAAAAAAAAGAGATACACAACAACAAATCAAATAACCCAACTGAGTTGTTTATCCCGAAATTCAAATAAAAATAAATAAGATCTCAACCCTAATTGAGAAATCAAATAACCCAATTGAGTTTTTTATCCCAAAATTCAAATAAAAATAAAGACAAAATCCTAACCCTAATTGAGAAATCAACAAAACAAACTATAAAAATCGGCATCATGAAGTTCTTACCTAAAAAAGTGAATAGCAAAGAATCAAAGAGAAATCAATTGCATTGTTTATCCACAAAGCCCTTTGTCCGTGAGTACCTCGGCCTCTGCTCCGTCGTCGCTTCATGTATAGTTCTCGTTCGAATATCTTGATAAAGATGAAGACTGGACTGGAGAGCAATCGCCGCTGGAGAAGAAGGAAGGGTCGGCGGCGTCGGGGACGGAGCAAAGGAAGCAGCCGCCGGAGAAGAAGGAAGGGTCGGCGGCGCTTCGTTATCGGGGAAGACTGGATGGAGTGGAGAGCCGCTCGTTAGAAATGAAAGAAATGGAGAGTGATTTAGGGTTGTGAAATAAATTTATCTTTTATATGTGTTAAATGAATGATCCAGATTAAATGTAAGAAATGATCAACGGTTCATAGCACGTTTGGAATATCGGTTTCGCGGTTCAGTTCAGCGGTTCGGTTCCGCGGTTCGGTCTGATACGGTTTGGTTCGGTTCGGTTTGGTCGGTTTATAAGAGTCAAACCGCAGACCGAACCTAACCGCGCGGTTTATGAAATTTTCAAACCGTACTGAGACCCCTAACTGAAATTGATGTATTTCATAACTTAAATGATGTATCCTTCACCATTCTAGAAATTTGCTTTATTTATTTATAGGTAGGATTCCAAACGAGTCGAGTTGAGTTTTGCATTTTCGAGCTCAAGTTTATCGAGCTCAAATTTTCTCGAGCCGAGCTCGAGCAGCTCCCTTAATGGTTAAAATAATGAGACATTTTATCTTCAAAGGAATGACAACGTCAGGCTACCAATCATCATACTCCTTATATCCCAGAAAGATAGTCTCATTTTGATATTTTATGATTAATAAAAATGAAATTTGACCAACCATTGGTGACGATCTAACCATTCTAGTGAAATTCTAAAATTTGTAATTGATAAATCACTAAGTGATTTATTAATAACAACTTTTAGGATTTCATTGTGATCATAAATTGACACAAATGTTTGGTCAAAGTTTATTTTTGTTGATCATAAAAAGTCAAAATAAAACTATCTTTCCGGTACTGAGGGAGTATTACATTATTACTAGCTCAATTTTGTATGTTTTCTCGATAGGCTAATCCCGGCCAATACTCTTTTAAATTCATGATACTAGGATGACAAAGATTAGTAAACTGCTTTTCTTAGATATTGAGTTAAAAAAAAAGAGATACATCTAACAAATGACAATTTTACCCATGTCTTTAATAAGTTATCTATTTGAATTTCAGTATAAAAAATTGGGGTTGACTTGCAAGCCAATAACGTTGAAGTATGAGGAGAGTGAACAATCAAAAATCTTTTTGATAAAGTTTAAGTTGTTTATCAAAAATTAATGAGACCATTCATTTATGTGTAGAGAGATTAGTTAATATACCATATTTGGTTTATTTTTAGATGCACATAAACTTTAGTGGTTCATTCATTGAATATATTGTTATACATTCGATGTAAATTTCATGATCTTTAACATGTTCTCAACCTTTGAAATTCTATGACCCATAATTGTAACTGAAGTAGTAATTGCTTAAGTCATAATAGTTTGATTTTGTTAATTTAGTGTTATGGATTATCAATATGACTATTGGAAACCTTCAAAATTTAATAATATATTAAAATTAATTATTAATGAATAAATGATTGCTCACAATAAATTTAGTATTAACTTTTGATCTTTCAATTTTCTATTCTAGATTATATATATGAGTATTGCATCTATAAAAGATGACTATAAGTAGAATTAGTCTTTTATAGTATTTTAAAATAATAAATTAAATATAATAGTATCCTATATAATTACTAATAAAATTAGCTAATATTATTAGCTAAGAATGAGAAAAATAAATAGCCTCTTAGTTGTAGGGAAATGCTGACATCGCTTCATGAGACGTAAGATTGGTTAATTAATATTATAAATAATAATAGTTAATATATATAATAATCATTACAGTTAACTAATAATATTAATAATAAAAGTTAACTTATATAGTAACTATTATGGTTAACTAATGTTATTCATAGTATTAGTTAACTTATATATATAGTAATTATAATAGTTAACTAATACTATTAATGGTAATAGTTAACTTTTATAGTAACTATCATTGTTAACTAATACTACTAATAGTAATAATTAACTTATATAGTAACTATCATTGTTAACTAATACTACTAATAGTATTAGTTAACTTATATAGTAACTATTATGGTTAACAAATACTATTAATAATAATAGTTAACTTATATAGTAACTATTATGGTTAACTAATGCTGTTAATAGTAATAGTTAACTTAAATAGTAACTATTATGGTTAACTAATGTTGTTAATAGTAATAGTTAACTTATATAGTAACTATTATGGTTAACTAATACTATTAATAATAATAGTTAACCTATATAATAACTAATATCTTTAACTAATATTATTAGCTAATAAAAAGAATATCAAAAGTCACTTAAAGTTTAAGGTGGTGATGACGTGGCGAATCCACGTCCCTCCGCCTCAGCTTTTAATACATATAGATTTTATGATGCGTATACTATAATTCTCTTGTACCAATAAAATAAAAATAAAAATTAATACTATAATTTCTCTCGAGAGGGTTTGAGAATGATTGGCTCAATTAGGGATGGCCAAAACCGGTTCCGGTTCGGAACCGCCGGTTCCGGTTCGGCAAAAAGGGTGACCCTGAACCGGCCCGCGCTTACCCCGGTTCCGGTTTGGCAGAATCCGGTTCCGGTTCGGTCCGGGTCCGGTACAGTTCCTGTCCGGTTCCGGTCCCCCTTTAAAATGATTAAAAAACAAGGGATTTTCGGTTCCGGTTACGGTTCCGGTCCGGTTCGGCATATATGTGACCCTGAACCGGCCCGGAAGCCTTGAGGTTCCGGTTCGTCCGGTTCGGTTTCCTCCCCGGTTTGCTCCGGTTCCGGGCTTTTCCAGTCCGGTTCCGAGCTTTTCCGGTCCGGTTTTCCGGTTCCGGTCCGATTCCGGTTCGGTTTGGCCATCCCTAGGCTCAATGCACTTCATTTTCAACCTCTTGAGAGAAACCAGCGTGATGTAAATAATGCCAACCCAAATATACTTCGGCTCCACTTTGTTAAATCTAGGCCGAGCTTTACTCAGTAAATGAAAATTTAATACTATTATTTATCTTCTATTAATATTTTAAATCATTAAATTTATAATTTATTTCTTAGGATCTGACAGTAATCAATTGTAATTATGATATAAATTCTCTATAATTATAAGAATATCTTATGTGTTAATCTAAATATTAATCAATTTGACTTTAATACCCGGACCGGAATGATGTGGTTTACAAAGAAACTGTGCCGACAGTCAAGTTTTGGCTTACATGTAGTTTTATTTTATGCATCTAAAATTTGATTGTTAAATATAACCTTAAAAATGTACAAAATAAAAAATTCTGAAAATAATTATTTCAAAGAAAGTAATGCAACGCCTAAACCAAACACTTTCTTTAGTATATAAAAAAGCGTAAAAATTCTATAAGGTGTCACTACAAAACCCACTATTTGCAGCGTCCAATCCATATATGCCACATAAGCAAATTCCCACGAACCCACACCATTTTGCTAAGCTTGTGTGTACCGTAATATAACCCATTTCTCCAAAATTCCACAGCAATTGGAATTAATGGTAAAATTGTTTCAGATTTTCAATGCCATATACTCCGGTCGCCGAGCCAATCAATTTAGCAGGAAGTTTGAATCTGCGGATGTTGAATAATACGGAGATCTAAATTCATGGGTCTTTTCCAGTTCCTGCAATCCTAGCGAGATATGATGGTTTTGTGGGCATTTGGCTGATGTGGCAATCTGTGATTGGACTCTGCAAATAATAGGTTTTTATAGTGACACCTTATAAAACTTTTTCTCATAAGAAAAAACGTCTCTCCGTTTGATTGGTTCTCCATTTTCTAGTGTTTGTTAAGCACCCGAAAACGAGGAAAATGTTTTTTGGAATGACGTACGGATTTATTTTCCGTAAGTCATTTTCTAAAAAATATTAACTCTCTCACTCACACACCCAACTCCCCATACAACCTCACGCTAGGTAGTCAACCCAAATTTTACATCGTTAAGTGAAAGAAAAATGCATAGACTTTATTATTAGTATATATGAGACATTTTGAGAGATGTCTAATAACAAATTTGTGGGGGCTGGAGAAAAAAGGGGCAATATCATACTATTATGTAAATAAGTATGATATTGACTACTTTGAGACTGGGTTGATATTGTTTGCTTTGGAACTATGGCCAGGCCACCCCTATGGGTCAAGCTCACAAAAATGTATTTTTGAACGTCTCTAAAAAAGGTTCATACTAATGGAGTTTTTATTTAATAACTGACGTGAGATTTAGGTTAACCACCCAAAAAACTTCCACTCAAACCAAGTACCTCCAGCGAATCTTGTACCGCTGCTATCACCACCTGCAGAACACGCCGCTTGATCACGAATACAAGGAAGATTTCGACATAAGGCAAGGGGAATCCCATACACCTCACACACGCGGTCTACTGTGTTTTGCACATCCACTAACCCTGCATGTCTCTGATACCAGTTGTTGGGACCGCGATATCCCCACCACTCCACATTAATTTGATATTATCGCTTTGAGCTTAATCCACAAAGTTTTTTTTTTTTGGCCGGGGGGGGGGGGGGGTTGGGTGGGGAGTGGGGAGGGAAGGATAAGGTTAACATTGTATAATTCGAGTGTCTGGCTTTCTGTATAATTATGATTAAAAATAGAAAATATGAAGGGAATAAAAAAAAAGAGTTACGAATTGAACTTGTTGTCTAACCTCAGCGGTGGACATTGGTGTCTAACATGATAATTTTAGTAACTTTTAAAAAAACTTTAGTTCCATATATAATTTCTTTTCTTTTCCCCTTATAAAATGATATTCATTTAGAAAATTTAAAATGAAGGGAATTAGCTTGAGAGAGAGATTATTTTTAGACCAAATTAATCTAAATTGGAAGAGACAATAGCGCAGCCACCTTGGTGTGACTGTGATAGGGAGGTGGACTTTTTCAATGGGTAATAAGAGAAGGACCCCATAAAAGTCCACAGTCAACGTGAAGTGGCTAAAAGAAGGATTTGACCAAGTTAGCGTCTCTCATAAAACCCATAATTGAACCGTTTGCATGGGAGGGTCAATCAGGTCCCTTCCTTCCTTCCTTCCTTCAAATAATTACTCGTGACGCGATTACCCCCCCCCCCCCCTTTTTTTCCCTGGTCGAGCAATGCTAGTAGCGCACAAAATAAGCTAACAAAATCTTGCTCACAACATAAGGTGATGATATTTTATTCGTTGCATCGATAATGGACCCTCCACACTCTAATTAAAAACACAAATTAAATCATTTTACCTAAGATTTTGTGAGCAAGATTTTATGATTTTTTTGTGCCCCAAGTATTATTCTTTCTGGTTTCCCCCTTCACAACACTTTTCTTTCTTTCTTTGTTTTTCACTATAGTGAGTAACCCGTATTCTGGACGAGACATTTTAATCTATAGATCAGGAACAATGGTTTCAACTGCCATTCAATTTTCAACACTCTCCTTTTCAATTCCCAACACTCCACATCATCTTCCCTCTCTTCCACCTAATAATTCAACTACCATTCAACTTTTACACCCTATAATGATTTTGTTTAATAAAATTAAATACCCTTCCAACTCATCATCCTATACCCCACCACTTTTATTTTATTTTATATTTTTTATTTTTATGATTAGTAAAATGATAATAATAATAATAATAATAATAATAATAATTATTATTATTATTATTATATCATTTATAATTAAAAAGCTGTTGAATTTTTTAAATAAGAGTTAATAAAGGATAATTGAGAAATTTATATTGAGAAAAGATGTTTTTTTTTTTTCGGTGTCCAAATCAAATGAAACTTGCATCTATTTATATATAGATTTTTTTTATGAATTTTGGTGTAAAAAATTAATTTACTATAATTGAGCTCAAATAATTGGGATTAAAAATAAAATCAGAAATCTTAAGAACCAATCATTGCATGCCAATTGTCCCAACCAATCAGGAAAAAAAATTGACTTTTTTTCTTTCAACTAGTTGAAAAGTTTCAATCCCCATTTTCATTCAACACCCATTCAACTACCCACTACACCCCTTCAACTATGAAACTTTTTTTCAACACCCCTTTAAACTACACATTGTACATGGACATAATATAATAATATTAGAAAATCATTTTTTTAATTATGGTTAATTAATATAGTAGTTAATATGATAAACTAATATTAGTAAATAATAATAATTAACTTATATAATAACTATTATGATTAACTAATACTATTAATAGTGATAGTTCATTCGTATAATAACTATTATAATTAACTAATAATATTAATAGTAAAATTTAACTTATAGTACTAACCATTGTGGTTAATTAATGCTTTTAATAGTACTCCATCTGTTCCATACCAATGGGCACTTTTGGTCAAACCAATTTAAATTTTGACTAACATTTTATGCTAAATTATTAATCTCTATAAAAATTTAAAAAATTACTAATTTAATAATAGAACATTATCAATAACTATTTTTAAATGTTTATGGAGATAAATTATTTAGCGTAAAATATTAGTTAAAGTTCAAATAGGTTTGATCAAAAATGCTCATTGGTGTGGAACGGAGGGAGTACTATTTACAGTAATACTTAACTTATACATATATAGTAACTATTTTTGTTAACTAATACTATTAGTAGTAATAGTTAACTTATACTCCCTCCGTCCCATTTCAAATTGCAAATACTAGGTTGGCACGGGGATTAAGGGAAAAAGTGAAAAATGTGATGTGTTGTGAGTGTTGATAGTTGAGTGGGAGAGAGAAAGTGGGGTAGAGAATAGTTAGTGGGTTAGTGGATGTGAGTGTGCAAGTGGGTTAAAACTTGTCATTTTTGGATTTTGCAATTTTAGTTGGGACACCCTTTTTGGCAACTTTTGCAATTTGAAATGGGACGGAAGGAGTATAAGTAACTATTATGGTTAACTAATATAATTAATAGTAATATTTAACCTATATAATAACTATTATTTTTAACTAATATTATTAATTAGTTAATAAAAAGAATATCAAAAGTCACTTAAAATTTAAAATGGTGATGACATGACCACGACACAAGCGCTCGTATACAAGAGAAAAGTAAAATATGAAAAAAAATAAAATAAAAATAGTTAGGTTGGCTCGATTTGGCCGGCTCAATATTAACAAGTTCAGTGAACAACCCCTATATAAATGACTTGTAATTAATTTCTCTTTGTTTAATAAACCAAATAAATAAATGAGGAAGTCTCTTGTGAGTTGTAAGACGGTCTCATGTATGAGACGGAGTCTTACTGAGAGAGGAAAGAGGAAGTACATGAGATGGGTCTTGCTGAGAGATGACAAATGCTCGCCCCGTTCCGTCCATAGGGGGGCAAACCATTTACTCTCTCAATGAACCCGTGACCTGAGACCGTCTCACACACGTTTTTGTCTAAATAAATAGCTAAAATAAGAAAAAGAAAATAAGAAAAGTCAATGAATAGGGAAGAGATTTCCAGATGTAGTCAAAGCAAGGCATGAGTTCCTGGGCGGTTCCTTCCAGACCAACTAACCATTAACAGGAATCTTAATAATCAACGGAATCCATAACAACATGACCTGCTTTGTAATAATCTCTTTCAAATTTGTTTTCTTTCTTCCTAAAAAAAAAGTCAATTAGACAAAGTGCTTTGTAAGTGCTAACAACTGGAATATGGAAAATACGTGGTCCTCATTTATTCACCAAAGTCTCTTTTAATTTGTTTTGCATAGTTTTCTTGCCAACTCATGTCGAGACGGGATCACATATATCACTTTTTTTTTTTTTTATCATAAAGTACTCCATCCGTTTCGAAAAGTTAGTCCATCTTTGATTTTTTATGGTCAATAATAATGAACTTTGACCAAACATTGATGCCGATCTAATCATTCTAGTTAAATTCTAAACAATGTTACTGACAAATCATTAAGTGATTCATTAACAATTTTTAAAATTTCATTGTGATAATTAGATCGACACAATGTTTGGTTAAAGTCAACCATAAAAAACCAAAATTAGACAAATTTTCTAATACTTATGGAGTATATTAAATGTGATTTAACGTTTAATTATTAGGGCTAATGTCATATGACATTATCGGTGATGAATAACCGTTTTAGATTACTTACAATACATAAAATAAAAGTGATAAATGTGATCTCTTACTCAATAGTGGGATTTTCTACTGATACTAGCGGGTAACCCGTGCTTTGCACGGGAAACCAATACTATGTCTTAAAAAATATTTTAATTATAGTTAACTAATATAGTAATCATTATTTTAACTAATACTATTAATAATAAAAATTAATCTATATGATTACTATTATTATAATAACTATTATAATTAATTAATACTATTGATAGTAATAGTTAATATATATTAATAGCAATGATTAATCTATATAATAATAATTATTAATATAATTATTATAATAAAATAATATTATTAATAGTCATAGTTAATTTATATAGTAACTATTATGATTAATTAATATTAAAAATTAATAATCTAACTTATAATCTAACTATTATAATTAACTAATACTATTAATAGTAATAGTTAATGTATGTAGCTTATTATAGTTAACCAATACTATTAATAGTAAAAAAATAACTTATAAAGTAACTATTATGGTTTAACTAATACTATTAATAGTAATAATTAACTGATATATAGTAACTATTATATTTAACTAATACTATTAATAGTAATAGTTAACTAATACTATTAATAGTAATAGTTAACTAATATAGAGTAACTAATATTGTTAACTAATACTATTAATAGTAATGGTTAACTAATATAGTAACTAATATTGTTAACTAATACTATTAATAGTAATGGTTAACTTATACTATTAATAGTAATAGTTAACTTATACTATTAATAGTAATATTTAACTCATATAATTACTAATATGATTAACTAATAGTATTAGCTAAGAATGAGAATATCAAAAGTCATTTAGATTTAAGATGATATTGATGTGGCTTCTCTAAAATCAAGTTTTTACTAAAATATGTCCACATGTCAAATCCACAACACTCCTCACCAACTTTAATATATATATATATATATATATATATATATATATATATATATATATATATATATATATATATATATATAGATTTGCATGGATGGTGATTACCGATGTTTTCTAATACTCCCTCCGACCCACCTCACTTAACACCCAAGAGATGGGCACAATAACTAAGAAAAAGAATAAAATAAAAAAAATGTCTGGTAGAAAATGAAGAGAGAGAATAAGTGGGGTAAATAGTAGTGTTGGTTGAATGAATTGAGTGGTGGAAAATGAAGAGAGAGAATGAGTGGTGGGATAGAATGAATATAAAATTATAAAAAGTAGGCTATTTTGGAAAGTGTCAAGTGAGCTGGGACGGACCAAACTGAAAATAAGTGTCAAGTAAGTGAGTTGCGACGGATGGAGTATTGTGTAATTTTTTTCCAATTTGTGAAAGTGTTGGGTTATGTGCCGCAATGTTAGAGTGACAAATACGAGATCTAATATTAAATTCCTATTACTTAATGGAATGGGGAGGAATAGGAAATTTCATTTCGAAAAAAAAAAAGGAAATTAAATATGTATGCAAGGTAATTTTCTAAATTTTTAAATCCTCCAACACTAACAAAAACAATTTTATCTGTCTCAAGAAAAAAATTAGCCGGCTAAATATAAGTGGTATTTTTTATTTTTTTTTTGAAAGCATAAGTGGTATTATGTTAAAAAGCCACAATATGTACTGTGACACTAGAGTATTTTAATTTACTTGGCATTTATAAATTTTGTGGCACTGTATAATGCCATTATATCGCATTTAAATACTATTATTACATTTGGTGTCATTGCTATAGGTGATATTAGGCTAATGTTACTAGCTTCAAAAATACTTTTAGTCTCAAAATGAATTAAAATGAATTTCTGGATTTTTATAAATTATTTTTAACCATTTTTTTTATTTTACATGTATAAAAGGACTAGTAAAAATATTTGATAAAAAATAAACGTTTAAGTACATTTTTTTGTAAAGCACGATAAAAATGAATTCCTCTTATATTTAGGAGTAGGTCTTGTGAAAAACGTGTTTTACCCTAAGGATTAAAAAAATGTGTTTTCCCAAAAAAATGCCAGTGTTAATATCAAAAACTACCAGGCTTGGCCACTGGCAGTCATAAAACATAGACACTGGTACTTTCATAAGTGCCAGTGTTAGTGTTAAAAAGTGTCAGGCACATACACTGACACTTTTTTAGCACTTGCACTGGCAGTTATGAAAAGTGCCAGTGTCTATGTTAATATGTGCCAGTATAATATCACTGGCACTTCTTAAAACTAACACTGGCAGTTACGATAACTTCCAATTTATTACAAAAATGCCACCGTGTGGGTTGAAACAACTTCCAGTTTATTTACAAAATTGCCACCGCCTCATTTAAAAAACACGTTTTACCCTAAGCTTAGGGTAAAAACCGTTTTTTTTTACTAGTTTTTCACTATATTTAGTCTCAAAATGATTTTTTGGATTTTTTTTTAATCAATTAAAATGAATTTTATGGAAAATGACATTTATTTATTCATTTAGTGATAGAGGAACTATAACTTATTTTTATAAAGTTTTACAATGTCAAGACAAATACTCCCTCCGTTTCATTTGAATTGAGACTTATTTCCCTTTTCGTCCGTTTCACCTCAATTGAGACTGTCCAAAATGGCAAACTTTTTAATATTTTATATTCACCCAACCCCACCCATTTAACCCCACTAATTCTCTCTGTTCATTTTCCACCACTCATTTTATCCAACCAACACTTCTATTTACCACACTCATTCTCTCTCTTCATTTCCACCACAAATTCACTACTTCCTCTTAATTATTGTGCCATTTTATTTGGTCTCAATTCACACGAAACGGATGGAGGGAGTATTGCTTTACATTGTTGTATCAAGCACGAAAACACCTGTACTTTAGAGCCTCGATTGTTTCATGGATAATTGCTTTTGATAGATACTTAATACTCCCTTTGTCTCAGAATGATATCTCAGAATGATAGTCCATATTTTCATGGGTTTTACGAAAGAACTTTGAGTAATAATTAAGGCTACTTTTAATTATTCTAATGAAATTTTTGAAATTGTTCTTGATACACCATTATAAATACTATTAATATCAATTTTTAGATTCACATTAACATAATTATAAATAGCATTTATAACTGCTCAAAGTTCCCTCGTAGTAACAACCAAAAAAAGGTGGACTATCTTTCTGGGACGGAGGGAGTATTTGGATCTTGTATTGTCTGTACATTCAAGTTATAATCAAAGTTTTTTTTTGTTATTTTTTGTAAAAAATCAGTTTTAATCAAAGTTAAGTAACCCTAAAAACAATTGAAGTCAACGTCCACATCAAACCAAAAAAATTGTTTTCCAAAAATAACAATCGAAAATGAAAAGGTAATGCTTAAAATGAGTATTTTCTCTTAAAATTATTAAGTCTTATAAAAAAATCAATATTTTACTACGAAAATGAAAGTTTTTAAGCTAATAAAAAAGGGAAAAATTTCTCAAAAGTCCTTTAAACAAAATAAATTTTTCAAAAAGGACAAACAATTTCCTTTATTTCGTTTGGGTCCACTAGATGGAAAGCTTATTTCCATTAGGTCCTCTGTTTTTTTAATGACATACTTTAATCCCAAAATTACCCCTCCCCTCCTTCACTCATTCACAGACACTTTCTCTCTCAACCCTCTCTCTCTCTCTCTCTCTCTCTCTCTCTCTCTCTAAAACGGTAAAACCTCCTTTCCCGTCATCCATCTCACCCGTCGGCGACCTCTCCGGCGACCTTTAGGACTTCGACCTCCCAAATCTAGCTTCTCCTTTGCTTCTTCGTTCGGATCCGGCGCCGGTTCCCCCTCTCCATTCTGGCCAAGACTTGGAGGGCGAAGATGTCCGGCCAATCTCCTCAATCGCCGGTCAGATCTGCATATTCCGGCGAACATACCACGCCACCATCGTCAATTAGACCTGGAAACTTGGGGCCCTTTTCCCTCTTCCAAGTTAACTTCGTCGACTGTCTTTTGACACACCGGAGATTTTAGATCGGCTATGGTTGCATAGATGGTGCAATAGCCAGCAGATCTTTGATGGTTCTGCTAACTTGATGGGTTTGGCGGAGGGAGATACAAATCATTGACGGCACCGCTAAGGAAAAGATAAAGATCCTATGGCACACGTCAACGTAAGAGATGAAGATGAAATTGCAGGCAGTAATGGTGGATTCAGAAAAACATAAAGAGGGGAGAATCAGGGAGGGAGGGGGAAGAAGAGGGGTGTGACAATTTAGGCTGTTGTTGCTGGTTTCTCCATTGCTTCAGATGGAAGTCCATGGTTCCAGTTGCAGAAAGAGGAAGTGTGTGAGAGAGAGTGAGATGTGTCTAATTTGATTTGGTTTTGGGTTTATAATAAGTGAATAGTGAAAGCTTTTTGCAGAGAGAAGTGATGGGTTTTTTTTTTTTGACTCTTTATAATCTTTTTGTAGGAAATAGACTGAGGTGAAAGGTGGTTGTAGTGTATGGTGCTGCCAAGTTGTGTTTTGGAAGAGAAGCCTCTAGGGCACTTGAGTAGAGAGAGTCAGATAAGACAGTTGAGAGGATATTCAATCAAATACTGTAATATTACTCTCAAAGTTTAATTACAAAAAAATAAGAACAAAAAAATAAAATAAAATTATGTGAACATGAGTGAGAAAGTGTGATACTCTCTCTCTCCCATACTAAAAATGTTTTTATTTTATTCCGGACTATAATTCTTAGTTATTTACTCCTTCCGTTTCATGTGACTTGAAGAGCAAAAATTTTGGCACACAAATTATAGAAAAGTAAGAAGAGAAATAGTGGGAGGAGGTGTTTGTGAGTATGAAAAATTAAATAGGAGAGAGAATGAGTGGGTGGAATAGTAAGTTGATTGGTATTGTGAGTGTAAAAGTAAAGTAGGAGAGATAATGAGTGGGAAGAATAGTAAATATTCTTTATCATTTTGGGCAGTCTCAAGTGATGTGGAACGGACAAAAAAGGAAATAAGTCTCCAGTGACATGAAACGGAGGGAGTATTACTTACTCTCTCCGTCTCTCTTAAATCTACAAAAATTACCCTTTTGGTTGTCCCACTTTAATCTACAAAGACCCAAAATGGAAATGTCTTAATACTTTTAAAAGAATGAGACCCACTTGTCATACTCACAATAACTATCCACTCATTATTCTCTACCTCACTTTCTCTCTCCTACCGAACCATCTATACTCACAACAATCAACTTTTTCTCTTTCTCCTTAATTAATGTGACCAACTCAATTTTTGTAAGTTAAAGAGGGATGGAGGGAGTATAATGTATAACGTGACTCATTTGTCATTCTAAAAATAAAAACTTTTTACCCACTTTCTCTCTCCTATTTTATTTTTCATACTCACAACAATTATTTTTTCTTAATCTTCATGTAAATTCAAAGTAAGAACCTTAGTCCGAGAGGAATGTATATCAATATTTTTATTGGTCTACGACATGGCTCTCAGTGTTTTAACAGGTGTAAGACATGGCTATAGGTCTGCGACATGTCTCTTAGTGTTTTTATAGATCTGTGACATGGCTCTCAGTGTGTTTTTATAGGTATGTGACTTGTCTCTCACTATTTTTATATGTCTGCGACATGTCTCTCAGTATTTTTATAGGTATGTGACATGTCTCTCAGTATTGTTATAGGTCTGCGACACGTTTCTCAGTGTTTTAATACTTATGTGACATGTCTCTCAGTGTTTTTATAGATCTGTGACACGTCTCTTAGTGTTTCTATAGGTCTGAGATATGTCTCTCAGTGTTTTTATAGGTCTGAGATACATCTCTCAGTGTTTTTATAGGTTTGAGACACGTCTTTCAGTGTTTTTATAGGTTTGAGATATGTCTCTCAGTGTTTTTATAGGTCTGAGACACTTGTCTCAGTATTTTTATAGGTATGTGACATAGCTCTCAGTGTTTTTATATGTCGGAGACATGACTCTCAATGTTTTTATAGGTTTGAGACATGGATATCAATGTTTTTATTGGTCTACGACATGGCTCTCAATGTTTTAACAGGTGTAAGACATGGCTATAGGTCTGCGACATGTCTCTTAGTGTTTTTATAGATATGCGACATGGCTCTCAGTGTTTTTATAGGTATGTGACTTGTCTCTCACTGTTTTTATAGGTCTGCGACATGTCTCTCAGTGTTTTTATAAGTATGTGACATGTCTGTCAGTATTGTTATAGGTCTGTGACACGTTTCTCAGTGTTTTAAAGGTTTGCAACATAGTTCTAAGTATTTTTTTTATACGTATGTGACATGTCTCTCAGTGTTTTTATAGGTATGCGACACGTCTCTCAGTGTTTCTATAGGTCTGAGATATGTCTCTCAGTGTTTCTATAGGTCTGAGATATGTCTCTCAGTGTTTTTATATGTCTGAGATAGGTCTCTCAGTGTTTTTATAGGTTTGAGACACGTCTCTCAGTGTTTTTATAGGTTTGAGATATGTTTCTCTGTGTTTTTATAGGTCTGAGACACTTGTCTCAGTATTTTTATAGGTCTGTGACATGATTCTTAGTGTTTCTAAGAGTCTGAGACATGAATCTCAGAGCGGGATGAAAATATGACCTGAAAATATGGCCTGGAAAGGGGGAGCACCCTTATAAGGGGTAGTTAGGGGTATTCTTGGCTATTTTTGTCACTTGGGTTTTTAAGCAATTAAAAAAATATTGTGTCTTCTTTAGAAATAAAACTTAGAATAAAGGGCTTTTAAGAAAATGTCCCATAAAAAAGGTGGCAAATGAGTGTGTTTTGGAAATTATTTAAATTCAATATTTTTAAAATTCTAAACAATGATCGTGAACGAGTCAACTTTTGGTCTTGTGCATGGAACTCGATTAATTGATCCCCCCTTCATTCACGTCCGAAATTGATAACTAGAGTCATATTTACATCGGGTAGAATTTGTAGAAAGAAAGGATTTCCTTGCTGCTAACATTAACAAGCGAGACACGTCTAAGCCCAACGACCTACGTTGTTGCTCCACATCACTCGATTAACTCGATTAATAAGTTCACGTTGTAAGCCTTAGCAAAGCTCGGCTTCATGTGAGGAAGCGTGTTAGACAATTTTTCCACATCTACTAATAAGAGAAACATGAACCAGAATATAGACTCGAGAAGCTACTCCCTTTAGCACCAATTGGTTTAAGGTGGAACCTCCAACACAGTTCATTGCCGGCGCTGTCCAGCCCGTGCTCACACTTTAGCCTCCATGCCATATTATACTCAGCTGTGCAGTGTGATGCAGAACAATATTGTCTAAATAATAAATAATGCAACATTTTGTGAGGAACTTCTCGGGCATTTAGAAACTTCTTTAGAACAACATTGCACAACAATTTATTAAAAATGACAGTATTTTGGATCAAGGTTATAAAAATCGCTAGGTGGCCTCTAGGCGCCGGAGTCGGGCCTAGCGCCTAGAGGTCTATTGAGGCCTAATCGGGGCCGAAAATAAAACATACTCCCTCTGTCCCAACTCACTTGAGACACTTTGACCAAAACTGGTCAACTTAAGGTCGGTTTGACCAACACTTTATAGAAATATTTATGATCCGAACAAAAATTAAAAAAATGTAAAATGACCACCATTAAAAATCCTCTCAATAACAATTTTTAAAAAGTTTTTTGGAACATATATATTTCTATAAAGTGTTGGTCAAACCGACCTTAAGTTGACCCGATTGGTCAAAAGGTCTCAAGTGAGCTGGGACGGAGGAAGTAATCCATAACATCTCGGTGAAACAGAGTTTAAAATGTCACCATAACATACAAACAATTAGTTTAAATGTATATAATAATAATAATTTTAATATAATTTTCCACTAAAAATATTAATATTAAAAATTGTGGGTGGGGCTCTAAACAAATTTCAAGCTAATCGCAATATTTTAGTGGAAATTGAATGCAATTTTTCTTTTAATACCTGATTTAAGCGGATTTGAATTAATCGCAACGTTGTACTACTAGAACCGTCTTAACGCTTTAAACAAGCTTAAATGGTCCAAGCAAACGATTTTTAGAACGTTGTTTAGGATAAAAGGGAGTAATAGTGTAGTAAAATTTCAGTTAGGGTGGGTGAGAAAGTATAAACCAAACAAAATAATTTCACTTTTTCACATTGGTGGTTGGAAACCTTAAACAACCGAGTAGGAATGTTAATGGTAGTTTTGATGTAAGAACTTTAACAGTCTTTTCGAGCTTCTACTCATTTTGTAAAAAGAGTAGTGATACACATCCGACATAGCACTCCGAATTTGCATTTCGAAAACAAACAACAGTTGGATTAGATAACATCATTGTGGCCCACAATATATGAAGGGTTGATACGGATTACAGCAATGTCGTCAGTTTTTTTCGACATGGATATTTCGGCATGTATATCATTTTCCTTTGTAAAATAACTAGTTGTATATCTTTTATGTTATATACTCCCTCCGGTCCAAAATAATTGTCTCTTTTGGCATTTGCACAACTCTTAAGAAATGTAATTATTATCATGATTTAATGACAAAAGTTCCAATTTTACCCCTATTAAGTGTGCAACTTTATTACATTAATGTTTCACACTAAGATAACTAATAAAAGAAAACAAGTTTCAATGCAAGGATAAAAGAGACATTTAGCTCAAAAGTGACAATTATTTTGGACCAAAATTTTGGTCCAAAAGTGACAGTTATTTGGGACCGGAGGGAGTATATTCATCTGTTTGATAAAAAAAAAAAAAAAAACGGAGTAGGAAATTGTCTTCTCAACTTCCAAAAACACTCCCCTTCACACACACACACACACACACACACACACAACACATTCATTACACCCCGCGGACATCCCTATTGACTCAGCTCATGCTTTTTGAATATTCCTATTTCCTTCTTTCCCCTTAATTTCCCCCCTCTTACAAATACCCTTCTCCCTTTCTCATCTCTTCTCCATAACTCCATTTTTCTCTCTCCATAATTTTTTTCCAAATTCAATTTCAATACATTTTCCATATCAAGATCAATCTTCCTACTTGCATACTTTCTACAAAGAACACTCATTTAATTTGCAATCTCAATTCGAAAAAAGAAAAAAAAAAAATGAAGAATCAAAAGAACAATCAAAACCCAATACACACACTAATCAAGCTCTTCAACCCACCATTACAACTCTCAAATCTCATCTCCTCCATCTTAATCTTCACAATCGGTTTATCCCTAGGCGTAATCCTCACCTCCCACCTCAAACACGTCTCTTTCCAGCTCCAATTAACCCAATTCTCTTTCACCACCACCACCACCACCACCACCCCACCACCGCCGTCCCACCTGAAAATCAACGCTTTACAAGAATTTCTCCACCCGAAAAACGTGACCCATGATTTGAGCGATGAAGAATTGCTGTGGAGAGCTTCCATGGTGCCCAGAGTTGACGAATTTCCGTTCGATCGGGTGCCGAAAGTGGCCTTCATGTTCTTGACGAGAGGCTCTGTTTTGCTGGCGCCGCTGTGGGAGAAATTCTTTAAGGGGAATGAAGGGTTGTATTCTATTTATGTTCATAGCTCTGATACGTCGAACAATGTCTCGTCGGAGGCCAGAAATTCCGTCTTTTATGGCCGGAGAATTCCTAGCAAGGTAATCAATTTTCTTGTCTTTTTGCTTTTTAAGTGCTTGTTTTGCTCTTCTTAACTATGGTTAGGAAAATGTGACAAATAATCTCATGATATTATGCGGCACAAATTTTTTGTTTTTCCGTTTATAAAACCAAATCTCTCAAAATGTGTCACATAAGAGTATATTTTTAGTTCAGTTTTTTCCATAATTACGGATTTTTTTTTTTTTTTTGCTTGCAAGTATTTGGCGAACATTTATCAACAGCTTAAAAGAAACTTATTTATTTCAAAATGAATGTCTTTTTTTTTAAAAAAAATAATAATAATAATGAATTAGGCTTAGTTCAATTTTACCTTGTACTACAAACAAAGTAGGTAAAAATATTACTCTTTAAAAACATTAATGATAAGTTGCTTAAAAAACATTGATAAGACAACTTTTTAAGCAAGTGTTGGAAAAAAAAGCTTAAACCCTCTCTCACCATTAAATTTGGGACACGTGCAATTGGACTGTACATCCGTTCGAAAACTATATACAGTATATGATGAAAAAATATATCTCATATTATAATACTTTTCTTACATGCCTGGATAAAATACAACTTATAATGTTAAAAACTAGTAACTCGGGTTATTATACAAATCAAATTTTGTACAACAATCCTCAAATTGAGTTAGAACTCACTAGCACTACTCTAAAGTGTTACAATATTATGTATTTTAGGAAGCATTTTGGGTATCTGTTGAAACATGTAAATTTGAATTAAAGTGAAATAAGTAGTCACATATAAATTTAATAATAAAGTTAGTTTAATCAAAATGTTTATATAAAATGGTGCACTTTCCCCTCAAATAAAGGGGACACATTTCTCTTAAGTTTCAATAATGTCGGTGCATTACAACATTCAAAGTCATAGCATGGAATTGTCCAGATAACCCTACCCCCTGTCTATATGAGCAAGTGCTACGCTTTTGCATGTATAAATACTCCCTCCTCCATCTCAGATGTCTTTTGCACAATTTTTAGAAACTATAATTAATATGTACTCCCTCCGTCCCAGTACAAGTAGGACTAGAAGAGTGTGTACAATAATTAAGAGAAAGTAGTGAATGTGTGGTAGAAAATGAAGAGAAAGAATGAGTGGGGTAAATAGTAGTGTTGGTTGAATAAAATGAGTAATGGAAATGAAAAGAGAGAATGAGTGGGGGTTGAATAAAATGATGGGGTTGGTTGAATATAAATACGTATATTAAAACATTTCTATTTTGGGCAGTCTCAATTGTTTTGGGACAACCTAAAAGGAAAAGGAGTCCTACTTGTGCTGGGACGGAGGGAGTATAAAAAAGTCACATATACCCTTAAATTAAAGTAGTTTAATTACCTAGACAATTAAATGTTTGTGTAGGAGATAGTTCACTATCATTAATAAGGTATAATTGGTATACAACAAAAAAAAAAACTGAGAATTGTAAAACGAAAAGTATTTTGGGACAAAAATTAATTTTTAAAACGACGTGTATTTTGAGACAGACAAAGGGAGTATGTATATATAGACATATTAAAGGTATAATAGTATTATTAAAAAAAATTATGATTTGCCTTGGGTTGATCAAAACATTCCTCCATTATTTTTATATAAAATCAAGGTGAGAATAATAGCATGTGTCTCATAGTCATACTATGTAGTTCTTGTAATAATATGAAAACAAATAATTTGGTCAATTTTATGAAGGTGTGTTAACTGGTAAGGTTGGCTAGCTGTATTACTTGTAAAGTTGACATTTTCAAATCATTGGAATTTTCACACCGCCAATTTAATTGTTCATATCCAAGTAATCTTTTTCTAAACAAACAAACAAAATAAAACTAGAAAGAAAAAATTGGTTATGAAAATACAAGAGAAACCTTTTTAAGTAACATGACCCGGAACAACTGTATAAGTGGACTGTTGTAGCGCTGTATTAGTCGGTTGCAATTAAATCAATTAATTTTTGGCAATGATCGATTGAGATTAATAAAGACTTAATTTGCGAACAACTGCTGCAACGGAATTGCCTATCGCTCCGTAATTCTAGTTCAAATTAAGATATACAATCAAACAAGATCTCGAATATTTAATTTTGATGGGATAAAAGATCATTACAATAAAAACTACTCCCTCCGGTCCAAAATAACTGTCTTTTTTTTAATATTTGCACAATTCTTAAGAAATGCATTGATTATCATGATTTAGTGACAAAAGTGCCAAATATACCCCTATTAAGTAAGCATCTTTCCTACATTAATGTCTCACACTATGACAATTAATAAACCAGAACAATTTTCAATGCAAGGGTAAGAATGACATTTAGCTCAAAAGTGACAATTATTTTGGACCAACATTTTGTTCTAAAATCGACAATTATTTTGGACCGGATGGAGTAGATAGCTAAATTTGGATGAACATGCATTGTGTACAGCTAGAGAGTTAAATTGCATTGTTGGAAAGTTTGGTTCTTTAAAGAGGGGTGCTAGCTAGCCTAAGCCTGCTAGTTAATGGAGAATCATGCCAACAAAACACACTACTTTTAGTTCATCAATTTGGTGGCTTTAATGTCACCAATCCTTTTGCTTTTTAACCTTGGTTTTTCAATTTTTAAAGCAACACTTTATTTTCATTTAAATTATTTTTTTTGTTAATGATCCTTAATATTAAATAATTTCAATAGTCTTTCCTTTTTTTTTAAAAAAAAGTCTTTTATTATAAATTGGAAATTAGTTATCAAAATTTTGAGTCCACCCTTTCATAAAATAAGTCTATGCATGTCTTAATCACGACCATGCTATTTATGGACTATTAGACATGATGTTAACTCATCAAAAGAAATGTAAATGGTGACCTACCTATTCCACAAACATAGGGACAACACAACACTATATAAAGTACTACCATATACCTAAAATTAAGGGCATATGAAAAGGCAAGAGGTTGTTGGCTCAGTAGTAAAGTCAAAGTCTCTCATTCCGTGAAATGTAGGATTCAATTGCTTTCATTTGTTCATTTGATTTCAATGATCCATATTTTATGAGGGTATTTAGGACATTATATTATTCGATTTAGTTGTGTTCATCCATTAATACAATATTACATCGCTCCTGCTTATGGTCCTACGGTAAAATTACTAACGCGGATGTTGGTGACTAACAACTTTTTCCACATATATTATTGGTCAAGTTTACTTCACATGGAATTATCATTAAATTATTTCTCATGTCTCAAAAAGAAGAAGTTGCCAATCCCAATCCCCATTGCCATATTTTATTTTTTCTTTTGTTAAGGCTCCTAAATATTTCATAAGTGACTACTACTTTCACTTTCCCTTTTCTTTGGAATATATTTTCGTTATTTTAATTGCTCAAGAAAATAAAATAAAATAAAATATGTAAAGTAATTCTTATATATCTAATTTTCTTTTGAAATCCAGGATGTCGAATGGGGAAAAGTGAATATGATCGAAGCAGAACGCCGCCTACTAGCCAATGCTCTACTAGACTTCTCAAACCAACGCTTTGTTCTCCTCTCAGAGGCATGCATTCCCCTATTCAATTTCTCTACAATTTATTCATACCTAATCAACTCCAAACACAACTTCGTCGAGTCCTATGATCTAGCAGGGCCCGTTGGAAGGGGCCGCTACACCACCAAAATGGCCCCCACGATCAAGATCGAACAATGGAGAAAAGGGTCTCAGTGGTTTGAAATGGACCGGACTCTAGCCATTGAGGTGATATCAGATAGAACGTATTTTCAAGTATTTCAGAACTACTGCAACGGCTCATGCTATTCTGATGAGCACTACTTGCCTACACTTGTGACTATGAAATATGGCGAGACGAATTCAAACCGGACTTTGACTTATGTTGACTGGTCAAAGGGCGGTCCGCACCCAAACCGGTTTACGAGAAACGACGTGACGGATAGTTTCTTGGAGAGGCTGAGGAGTGAGAGCAAATGTGAGTACAATGGGAGAAGCAACCATACTTGCTTCTTGTTTGCAAGGAAATTCGTACCTCATGCTTTGGATAGGTTGCTGAGAATTGCTCCAAAACTTATGCAATTTAACCCCTAGATTTTAAATTATACACCCACTATTCTTTATTTATTATTCCCGAGTGAATTATAACCAGATGGCCGTAAATTATTCCATTTTTTTGTTAAATATAAGTGAGGATTTTATTTTGTATACAAAAGAAATTGACTTGTTGATATAATGTGATACACCTCCTTTCCAAAATTAATAAATTTACTCAAATTTACAAATTTAAACATTCGTTTTGAGTCAGATATAGTATTTTATTTATTTACTTTCTCATAAATAGACCTCTGCATTCAAATAGAGTATCAATTTTTATGCATGATGACAAACAAAAAAAAAAAACGTTTTCAACATTCTTGCTCCAATTAGAAACCTACTGGATTGTCGTACTAAATATGTAAGCTTAGACAAAGTTCTCAAAAACCACAATCCGGGCGTAAAACATAGCAAAAAACTTCATTTGTCGATGTAAGATCAACTACACGATCTAATCATCCTAATGAAATTCTAAAAAATGTAACTGATAAATCATCAAGTGATTTACAAATAACAATTTTTATAATTTTATTGTGATCACTAGATTGACACTAATAGTATGGTCAAAGTCAACATGTATTGACCATAAAAAGTCAAAATGAGACAAATTTTTCACGACAGAGGACTAAAACAAAATAAGAATCAGAATTCTATTATGTGGACTTCCTCTTCTTGGGAATTCTCTGCAGTTTCTTCTATTTAAGGTAGCTTAGTATATATCAGAGGAATGGAGCAATCAAAAAGAGACTTCTTCAAGGAGTCAATGCCAACATATAGCAAACAGATATCTTTATTTAATTAGCAAAACAAAAAAAAAACATGGAAAACCCAAATAGGAAAAAAAAAAATTAAAGGATACTAGTCGTTAGTAGGGGTGGCAAATTGGGTGTTTTAGGTTTACCCATTAAAGTTAAAAATCCATTGGATATCCGGATATTTTAACTTTAATGGGTACACCCAAAACACCCATTTTGCCACCCCTAGTCGTTAGTGAGCTGCTCGTACTCTGATGTGGATATTCAAGGTTTGTGTCTGAGTTAACATGGAAAACCCAAATCGGAAAAAAAAAACACGGGATAGTAGTCCAAGCACAAACTTCACTAATCGGATGGGTTTACAAATTACAACGTTATTCTCTGTACTAGCTAGACAATTACAAAATGCCTCAAGAACAGTGTTCTTGGATCAACAAGAGCAATTTGACAAACGAGAATAAAGTGGGTTGAGAGAAACAATGCCAAACAACTGCAATAGAGGATTTCCTAGACAAGGGACTGCACCTTCTTGTGACCCAATACACTAAGAAGAACCCCTCAAAATCTCAGCTCAACTGGAGTTGAAATCGCCTTCTGATCGGTACACACGATCACTTTCTCTCTATTTGCTATTTGCTGCTTGTTTGCTGTGTGTTTGATGCTCTCTTTCTCACTTAACTACGGGCAATGCACACCATGTATAAATACACCAGCTCTTGTCTGAAAAGTTTGACCAAAATTTTTCCCCTAAATTGTCCAGAAACTGACTTTTAAAATTCCTTGAAATGTTCCACCATTGTCCTTTTATTTTCCGGGCAATGTTAGGGGCACAAAAGAAGTCTACAAAATGTTGAATGCAAGATGAGGTGGCGATATTTTATTGGTAGCAACGAATGTGGACCCGCCACACTCTAATTAAAAGCACCAATAAAATCTTGACACATCACTTTGTGAGTTTTTTTGTGACTTTATATTTACCCTTATTTTCCTCTTATGTCTTCGATTTTGGGCCAACAAACAATGTGTTTTGATCACCACAAGAGCTGGACCAAACCCAACATAATACTACGTATAAAAACCCACCTCAGTTTCTACAACCTGAGAGAAAACAAACCTAGAGAAGCCCTAACCAAATCTAGATGGAACAGAGGAAAAGGATATAGTATACGTATACAATGATGGCTAAAATCAATTATAAGTAATAACCTTATTGTTGTAACAGTAAGCCTAGAAGATTATCAGATTGAGCAATCATTCTGAGTTCGATTCAAATATCTGGTTTTATTGCAACTTAATTTGCACAACCCACATTGCGAATCCGTAGTAGTACACTTAACCAGTTACTAAATCAGCCAATATTTTGGGAGTAACTTTCGCATGACATGGTACCATGTGGATTTGGGGCATGTACAATCCGACTGCACAGAAGTCTGATTTATGTTACTCTAAAATATAACTCGTGTAATAAAGGGTTTAACTTATTTTCACGTTTCCCGATAAAACGTAACACTTACTATAAAATGTAACTCATCTACTATAAAAACCGACACTGCACAGGCCGGATCTGGTACCATGTCAGGTAAAAGATCAGAATCAAAAGACATGGGAACTTTTATTCATGTATGGTTGCCAAACCTGAATGTACTTCATTACATTCTACTAGCTGATATGCACCATATATACTATCTTATGCATCATAAGATTAAGGACAAAGAATTACCTTAGCTATGTGCTACGGAAGAATATTCTTCACATCTTGGTGAATTTATCAGTACAGGCTTTGGCGGGATTTGCAAGGATTCCACGCTCCCTTCTAGCATTTCCACAACCTTTGTCATCGATGGTCTGTCCGTGGGATCAGTTTGTATGCACCATAAACCAACTATTATCATCTTTCTCGTTCTTAAATCTTCATCTTCATCCATAATTCCATCTAGTTTAATCCCCTTTTCCTTTTCAAGACGGTTGTACAGCCAATCAGGGAAATATACTTCACTGTATTTCCAATCATTTCATGAAGCATCATTCCATAGCTGTACACATCTGATTTATGCGAAGCCCCTCCATAATTTCTAAAAAATAACTCTGGAGCAACGTACCCAGGCGTACTTCTCATCCTAGACATGGATATGATACTTTTTTTCTCAGGACACAATTTGGCAAGGCCAAAATCGGAAATCTTGGGGAAAAATTATTCGTTTAGAAGAATGTTATGGGGTTTTATGTCAAAGTGCAATATTCTCATGTTGCATCCACGATGCAAGTACTCTAATCCTCTTGCAATGCCTAGTGCAATTTCATTTAGTTTCTCCCACCCTAGTTGACATCCTCTTGCGGATTTGTCATTGTATATGAACCTGTCCAAAGAGCCATTTGGCATGAACTTGTAAATTAGAGCTCTTTTTGAACCCTCAAAACAAAAGCCGAGGAGACTAACGATGTTGACATGAGAAGTCCTGCTAATGCTTTGTAAGATAAAACAAAGAGAAATCAATTGACTAGAGTACAAGCCAAGCGTAGTTGTGAAAGGCGTCCGCCCGCCTCGCTATATTAGCGCCTTAGAGGTTTGGCCGCCTTTCGCCTTTGTGAAATCAGGCGGTCGGTCGATGACCTTATTGGACAAAGTCGTATGCTGTTTGAATAGAAGCGAAAGTGAGAGACGTGGTAGGCGCAAATTGGTTTTGTCGGGTGTGTTTTTATAAGGAAACCTCGTCAATTTAGGTAAGTGAGGTGCCCCTTTGTAAAATCTAGCCCTAATTTCCAAACGATAAGAAACGAGAAGTCGATAATACTTACCGCAATCTGTGCAACTACGACAAGAACCCTCCAACGACGACGACACTCTTCAACGAACTCGACTACATAAACTCTGCGTCGATTTCATATTTTTCTGTATTTCCTTCTTTATTACCAGTTCTTTCCTTTAATTTATAATCGCTCTCTTTTTTTTTTACTTAATTCTAGTTTTTCAGTCGTTTTCTATTTTGCTCCCTCCCCTTGTTTAATTTTTTTCTTCTTCTTTAATCTAGATTCCAAGCATCGTTTTTAATTTTATTTTCTTTTAAACATCAATATCCTATAATTCTCACTTTTGAGGTCGAAATTATGTTAGGATACCATAATAAGTAGAAATATAATATTTAATAATATTTAATAAATTTTTGTTTTAATATTTTATGATTCATAGGTTAAGGCGAAAGGTGTCTCCCCAGTCGGTCCCCGAGTGGTTGTACGAACTGCCCATAGAGCAAGGGGGAGGTCGTCCAGCCACTTACCTTCACTTCCTTCATGTCATTGGCTTTCAAATTTTCTATCGTTTCTTTTAAGTCCACGGTATGGCTTCCGAACTTGGTTTTTGTCACCATGTCGTCGATGTAGGCTTCCATGTTTCTTCCAATCTGAGACTTGAAGACCTTGTTAACCATCCTCTAGTAGGTTGCTCCAACATTTTTGAGTCCAAAAGGCATCATCACGTAGCAATAAATTCCACCGGCCGCTTGGAAAGCCATCTTTTCAATGTCTTCTTCTGCCATTTTAACTTGGTGATAACCCGAGTAAGCGTCAAGGAAGCTAAGTGTCTGGTGTCCAGCAATGGAGTCTACCAACTTATCAATGGAGTCTACCAACTTATCAATCTTTGGGAGCGGGTAACTATCTTTGGGGCATGCCTTGTTGAGATCTGTGAAGTCCACACACATCTTCCATTTACCATTGTGTTTCTTGACCATGACTACATTGGCCAACCAGACCGGGTAAGTTGCTTCTCTTATGATGCCAGCTTTCAGCAGCTTCTCTACCTCTTCTTCAATGGCCTTTTCTTTGTCTCTGGAAAAGACTCTGCGTGTCTGTTTGATGGGTTTGAAGAACTTGTCTACTTCAAGTTTATGGAGGGCAATATCCTCCTTCACCCCAACCATGTCTTCTACTTTCCATGCAAACACGTCCAGGTTGTTCTTGAGTAGAGAGATGATTTCTTCTTTTTCTTTTGGAGAGAGTTGCCTTCCAATCTTTATCTTCTGTTCAGGATAGTCAGGGTTGATCATGACCTTTTCAAGTTGATCAACTGGTTTAAGCTCTGGTCCATCTCTGAACTCCAAGGTCTCTATGATAATCTCCCTAGCTCGTTCCTTTTTCTTTCCTTCCAGGTTCAAGTTTTCTAAGTCCAGGAGTTGGTCAACCTCGGTTTCTATGTGAGTAGGTTTTGTGGTCCCCGAGCTTGGGGCGGGACCGAAGGCTAGGTTACTCGGCTCGTCAGAAGCTGTGTTGAGGGAAATAGAGCCAAAACCAGCAAGTCCATTATTCATTTCGGTTTCAACCGGAGTGACCTCGACATCCAGTATTACCCATTCCTCAGGAGGGTCAACTGTTTCAAGAATTACTCCAATAGTTATGTCGACTTGGTCACTATGGTCGTTCTGGAGCAGGTAACGTTCTTCTCTGGAGTGTCGATCTCCGTCTTGTTTTTTGTCTTTCTAGACTTCATTACATGTTCCAAGACAACCTTGGGAGCGCCTAGCACCAGTGTTCTAAAAAGCGGTCTAGGCGGCCGCCTAGGCGGCGCCTAGGCACTTGGCGGTGGTAAAGCGCCTCGATTATAAGCAAATCGGCCAATTTAGGCGTGACAGCCACTAATCGGTCACTGGGTGGTCTAGGCGCTGCATAGGCGGTCTAGGCGCCGCGTAGGCGGTCTAGGCATTGCCTAGGCGCGCCCAAAGCTGAAGCCACCCACTCGGTGCGTGACTCCACAATAGCAAAGGCTTATGCCTATCCTTTAGCAAGGCCTCCTATTTATGCACACTTCCTTGAATAGGAATTGTATAAGTAGGCAATGTGGGATAGTTTACATAATCTACAGCAAGGTATCCTACTTATTCAAACTTCTTTGCCTGGGAATTATGCACATAAGCGATGTGGGATAACTTCCCACTTCTACAACAAGTCTATATCTTGGATTGTTGCTGTATAGTTGTACTCCGACCCAACTATTGTGATTTATTTATTTTTTATTTTTTGAAATCCCTCCCAGCTAATGTGTTTAAGTTTGTTGCAAATTCAACATTTTATTCATAAATTCTTACATGGTACGATGATATTGATCAATGGGATTAGAATCTCTCAATAGCAAGGACTCATCTTATACACACTTCATTGCCTAGGAATTATGTACAGAAGCAATATGGGATAACTTACCACTTCTACAGCAAGTCTTTGGCTTGTTATAGTTTTACTCCAACTTTGTTAACACATGAATTGTTTACACAAGGACTCCAACTTTGTTTACATAAGTGACACTATTTTTTAAAATAAAACTATACAATTATATAAAAATGTGTTAATTTCCTCGGCCCCGCCTAGTCCCCTAGGCACTAGGCCCGGCTTCGCCGCCTAGCGCTTTTTAGAACACTGCCTAGCACACATCCAATGCCTGTTGGGGTGGGGAACTTCACCCTTTGGTGAGGGAGGGAAGCAACCATGCCAAGTTTGCCTTGGCTAGGAGAGCCCAAGATGGCATGGTAGTCACTAGCTAGATCCATGACGACGAATGTGATTGTTGCAGAAGCCTTGTAGGAGTAATCTCCAACCTCAAGCAATAAGTGTACTGTTCCTTTTGCTTCTGGCTTGTGGTTCGTGAATCCTTCCAGTCTTCCATTGTAAGGAGATAGCATGCTGTCAGGTAGCTCCATCTCCTTGAAGGTGTTATAGTAAAGTACATCCTTGGCGACCCCTGAGTCAATAGGGAGCCTTTCAGATTCACAATTGTCTATCCTTCCCTTGATTATTAGAGGTTGTTCCCTCATTGCTCTGTTTCCGGCCAATTCGTCGGAGAAAAGCTTATCACCTCTTCTCCTCTGTGAATCCATGGAGGGATGTGATATACCTTACTCAGCTCATGGATCTGCTCTTTCAACTTGGTGTTTGAGGGGATCTCTTCGCGAATAACGTGCAACTTTGCTCTAGGCGGCCTGTCACCCTTATCATCATCTCGCCGTTCTTCCCTTGGCCTTTTGCTGTCTTTTTTCATGACATAGCGATCAAACTTCCCCTCATCAATCTATTTTGTATCATCTTCTTCAAGGAGTAACAATTCTCTGTCTCGTGTCCATTGTCTTTGTGGTAGGCACAATATTTGTTGGTGTCTTTTGGATACTTAGGATTCTCTCTGATGGGCTTAGGATTAGGAAGGTCTACCAAATTGAGTATCTCTGAGATTGGTTTAGTAAGGGGAGTGAAGATCTCGGCCTTCTCGGTGCCTCTCGTTCTGTTCTTCCCCTTGTTTCCTCCTCCATTGAACCTTTGAGCCGAGTTGCCCGTGGCAGGCTTGCTTTCGTGATCCCGGTCTCTATCCCCTCTATCAAACCTTAATTTTTTCTTCTCTTCAGCGATGGCTGTTGCATGAGCCACATGATACAAGTCGGCCTTTGTTCTAGGCTCTCTTACCGACAACTCATAAGTGAGGGCGTCAGATCTTTGCCCGTTGGTGAAGCACACTATTATTTCTCTATCGGTAAGTCGTTCCTCAATGGAGTCGGCCAGATCTCTGAATCCGTTGTAAAAATTCGTGGTTGACTCGTTCTTGTGTTTGCTAAATCGGAAAGTCTTTCTTTCTTGCTCCAGCGGTGGCGAAGTACTCTAAGAATTTCATCTTTAATTTTGAGAAGGAATCAATGCTTTTCCTTTCCAAATCCATGAACCAAGACCTAGCCACTCCGGTCAATGTGCTAGCAAAGGCTTTGCAGAGAATATCGTCTTGATTGGAGATCAGAGCCATCATGCCATCGAAGGATTGGAGGTGATCTAACGCGTCGGAGTTGCCGGAGTATTTATCCAAGTTAGGGAGTTTTAGATGAGGGTTTGGTGGCGAGTCCCTAATCTATTGGGCAAAAGGACGCATCGCGTCATACTCGTTTCTGGGCCCTCTTCGTCCTTGGTTCATCTCCACGTTCTTAAGCCTCTCTTTCAGATCCAATATGGTTCGAGCATCGAGTCCTGAGCTGTGGTAAGAACTCCTTTCTCTATCTCGGTTTGCTCCTGCAATTCGGCTTGCTTCTGGATCGGGGGGAGGTCGTCTAGGAGGAGTGCGACGGGGTGGTGTCTGCCTCGGAGTAGTCCGACGACAGTCACTCCTCGGTCGTCTCTCTCCCATGATTCTCACTTCAGGAGATTCAGCTTCTTGTTCTCTTCGTTGGTTTATTCGATCCCTCAAGTATCCCCCTTCTTGGTTAACTGGGCCGAGTCGCCCCTCAAGTCAGCTTGCCCGGTTTTCTGGGGGAACATCACGTGGATCCCGGTCACGTCGGTTATCAGCACGTGGGATTTCCCTACGATTATTCCTTCTATCATCCTCGTTGGCCCCTCTAGTCCCAGAGGTTTAGAGGAGATGTGCCATGGAATGCCCCGGGTCATACTCCAGGAGGGCTCTTTGAGCATCGGCCAATTGTTGGAGCGTTGTTAAGTTCGGTTGAAGCAAAGCCCTTCGATCTAAGGGCGGTAGTCTTGAGGGGCCGGCCTCATTGTTCTGAGGTTTTGTCGCCGCTCGTCTCCGTCGTCCATAGATTTGAGTAGCCTCTGGTGGAGGTCCCCTTGAACGAGTATGCATGCCTCCACCGATAGGTTGAGGTGGAGGAGGGAGTCCCTGAGGGTTAGCGACATTGTTGGTCGCGTTTTGATCATTGGCCACGATTTGTTGTGGCTGATTTTGGTCACCTTCTAGCGTGACGCTTGCAAGTTGGCCGTCTACGGGTATTCCAGCCATGAGGGGGTTTTCTGATTGAGCGTTTCCCGGCAATGGAACCAAACTGATGCTGCAAGAAACGTACCGGATCAGCCCTTGTCCAACGATTAGGATAATCCTAGCAAGAAGGATCTCCTCAATCGGGTCTACACACACGAAACAATAAAACGTAAACTAAGCCGGGGCTTTACCGGCGAATGCCCTCCGGTGTAAGAATAAGAATCTGTCTTTGTAAGATAAAAACATAGAGAAATCAATTGACTAGAGTAAGAGCCAAGAGAATTCGATACCCGTTTGTCGTATGAGGACCTGTTTATATAGGTGCCGGTGGATTAGTTCTGACTTGTTAAGGAAGCCAAGGAGTCCGTTTTGGTATAGAACTCGTATATTAGGAAAGTAGGATCCTGACAAGGATTGTAGTCATTGTTGCCTTGTAGAAGAGATCTCCTTGTTAGGTAAGGATTCTCTTTATTCGCATATAACTTGGACTCTATTCATAGACTCCACTTTGTATTAGGGGAATAAAAGACTTTGTTATCGCAGAGACGGCACAAGTCGGCATAAGAACCCCGTCTCGGCATGCTATGGAGCCGAGATGGGCCTAGGTTATTTTGGTGAGGTAACCAAGTCATTCTTCTCAGGGCTAAGTGCAGCCAAGTCGGCCCATCGGCATGACGGGCTAAAGGCCTAGTCGGCTTGGGTGTTCTGAGGTAACCGGCCTATTCTTGGGTCTTAACATATTGGGTTCCTGCTCATTGGGTTGTGATAGACTTAGGCCCATACGTTCCACGACCCGATACCTCAGTCCACTAGCGAAGCTAAGGCTAAGCCAAGGGGGTCGGTCGACCCTCTTGAATTTTCGAACATGTCAATTTTAGTATCTTCAAAATTTTAAAAATTGACATTTTACTACTAAAAATGATGAATCTACTCATTTTGACCCCCTTAGTTTTGAGAAAAAATGGACTAAATTATTATTTTGACCCCCTTGTATACTAAATTTGTAGCCTCAACTATAATACTTATTCCACTAACATCCTTGACCCCCTTCCTGAAAAATCCTGGCTTCGCCACTACCTCAGTCGGTTTATGCCGTTCAGAATAGAAGTAGATTACATGCGTTTATTTTATGGCATTCTTTGAGTTAGTCACACAGTTACCAGGAACGTGGGACGTTTCGGAACGCGGGACGGGGACGGGTACGGGAACGAGGAACGTGACTTGGTAAATTTTGGGTACGCTTGGGGGTAGGATCAATTGGGAACGTGGTACGCTCTATATTGAAAACACACCACTAACTTGAATATAATAGCATATATATACACACACATTTACATATATTTATATATATATATATGTACTTTTAGGGAGATAAAAGAGTATAATGTAAAGGCAGATAACCATAAAAGATTGTAAATGCAAACAAGATTCTACGTTGATGACAGTTTATTTTCCGGTACGATTGTTTCAGTACTTTGGGTCGAGTTCCCTTGTGAACCCGGGACGCGTGTTCCCGGGACGTGGGACGAGGGGGGTTGGGAGTTCCCGGTAACTATGGTTAGTCAAAAAGAAAATGAGAGAGACCGAGGTAGATTATGGAGCGGAATATATATATAAGTACCATAATACTCCCTTCGTCTCATAACAAAGTACCCATTTTGCCATTTTGGGAGTCCAAGCATCCCATTGGAAAGTACTATTTTCCCAAAAAGGAAAATACATACTCCACTTTATTATCTCTCCTTCCCACTCACAACACCTACTATTCCAACATCTTTCCTTAATTTATGTTCCTAAAAGAGAATGGGTACTTTTTTTATAGGACGGAGGGAGCACATAAAATTAATATGCTTCTTTCTTTCTCTTTTTTTGATTAGACGTGATTTTTGTGTACTCTGAAACTCGGTAGACTCAACAATGTCAAAGAACACTATGTAATCAGAGCGATAACGTCCGTGTATACAGCATCTCCCACTGGACGCAGTTTAACTTTTGATTAGTATGTGGAAAGATTGAATACAAGTACCTTTAGGAGCAAAGCTCTAGATAATTCTCCATAATCATCGGTTTTCTTGAACAGGATGACCCAAGGATTAATCAAGTGGGAGTTTTCTTCTGATGAAGCAGAAACCAATAAGTGGCAATCTTCACGAGACCGAAGCAGCTGCAACCAATAAAGGAGGAAAGTAAGGCTGCATTTTAGTAAAAATGGAATGTTCCTAACTGCCTTGCAAAAATGCACAAAGTGAGCTTAAGAAAATAAAAGGAACAATATCAGTTTGTATGCCAATAGCAACTGTTCAAACTCAAGAAAATCAATGTGAGACCCTCAAGTACATAACTTCAACATCTCCCTGAGCTTTAATTATCACCATTTAATAGTTCTAAACCTCATGCCAAAGATTAACCGAAGCCAAGCAAGCTTTTTGCAGGCTTTTACACAGCCAAAGGGAATTCACCACACAGACCTGTCGCAACTCTTAGCATATCAAGCAACTGTACCATCCTTACCATATGGAAAATAAGACATGCCTACAGGCTACAATAACGAGCCTGCATACTTGCAATTTAGAATTACATCTAAAATTTTATCATCTTTTTATTTGATTAATATATTTATTAAAAATGAAGAAAATATGAACATTGATAAAATGTGCCGCTCTTTGTTTTAAGGATTCAATTAGTATTAGGGTAAATATAAAGTCGCAAAAAAACCTCACAAAATTTGGCCCACAAAATGATGTGTCAAGATTTTATTGGTACTTTTAATTAGAGTGTGGCGGGTCCACAATCGATGCAACCAATAAAATATCGCCACCTCATTTTGTATCCATCAGTTTGTAAACTTCTTTTGTGCCCCTAGCATTGCCCTTAGTATTATGATAAATTATGGGCTATGCATATAGTATTATGATAAATTATGAGCTCGGGTCACAAAATATTTGTTAGAGAGCTACTAACCTCCTGTTATTAGTTACTCGAAATGAGCTTTTACTATTTTGGGTGTCGGTATGAAAGTTTTTAGAGCAATAATTTCAGATAAATTTAATTATCAAATGAATATTTAAAAATTGTTATCGATAGTATTTATAATAGTCTATCAATAACAAGTTTTAATTTTTTATTTGAGTACTTAAATTAACTTATACTCCCTCCGTCCCACTCGAATTAGGACAAATTTCCATTTTGGGTGTCCCATTCGAATTAGGACAACCAAAAATGGAAATGTTTTATTTAATGGGATCCACACATTCACACTCACAACAACTTTCCACTCATTATTCTCTACCCCACTTTCTCTCTCCTACTTTACTTTTCATACTCACAACACCTACTCCACTAACACTTTTTCCTTAATCCCCGTGCCTAACCCAAAAATCCTAATTCGAGTGGGACGGAGGGAGTATTTATTTTTCAAAGAACCTTTGTACCGACAAAAAAAAGGTAGGAAGGTCATTTCGATAGTGGAAGGATTATTAGGATATGTGTTGAACATTTAATTATTTCACAAAATATTTATTAGAGGGCAACAAACCTCATGCTATTAGTTACTCTCCCGGTCTCGAAATGATCTTCTTACTTTTTTTTGGTGTCGGTATGAAATTTTTTTGAGGAAATTTCATAAATTTAATTATCTAATGAACATACTAAAATTTGTTACCGATAGTATTTATAATAGTGTGTCAATAACAAGTTTTCATTTTTTATTAGTTGATGCTACCAAAAAATGAGGCTGCACTATTTCTCTCCAAAGGTTGTAGTCAAAGGCCAAGGAACATTCGGATTTCCCTCCCTGCTCACCTAAGAAAACAAACACCGTTAGTGGTGGGGGAATGTGTTTCCCCCAAAACCCTCCGGCGTGAGAATAAGTATTCTGGTGATTGAGATCACCAAAAACAAGAACATGAGAGAGAGTTTTAGGCTAAGAAAAGAGCTTACAGTGCTTGTGTTGATGAAGGGTTTATATAGCCTTGACCAAGGGGACAAAGATGCCACATGTCATCCACTCATTGGGGAACACCATGAACATGAGAGAGAGTTTTAGGCTAAGAAAAGAGCTTACAGTGCTTGTGTTGATGAAGGGTTTATATAGCCTTGACCAAGGGGACAAAGATGCCACGGGTCATCCACTCATTGGGGAACACCATTGTATCCGTTACCACCAGTCTGAGTGGTGCATGGTCAGTGGGACGCGAAAAGGTAAATCTGACCTTTGTGCCAGCGATTTGATCTGGGTGTCAGATGTTGTTGAGCCGTTATCGTGACCTCCAAGCAAGCGACCTGCTCGGATGAACATCATAGCGGCTTGCTCTTCAAAGAGACTTGTTGACTTCCGTGAGCACCACGCGCCTGTCTGAGTTGTCTGTCTATTCTCAGGCCAACTTATTCTTGAGGGCCATCTTATATCCGACTCCATCTATTAACAGACCGCTCAAGCTGTTCGTTTTGCACTAAGGGGGAATTTGGCTTCAAGCCAATGACAATAAATAATTTAGTCTATCGTGGAGGTCTCACACTTTGTACATAGGAACAAGTGGGTCTCAAACAAGGCACCTCAATCCGCCAGGTGCCTTGATTGACTCCCCCCTAACTCACCAGGCGGCTTGCATGAACAGCCCGCTACCCTTCTCTAGGGCACTACCCACTCCTGGCAGTCATAACCATTTAGGCAGTTCCCAATCACACCTCGTCTATGTCCTCTAGGCCATTCCTTTAGTCAATCTCCACCTACATCAGTAGCCCCCCATTTCTTTGCTGAGATTATTTATGATCCAGTAAAGAAATAAGTGGTTGGCACTGCATTAATTTGAGCTGCCTGATAACTACCTTTCCGTAAGAAATTTTTGAATTTTTCCATCACTCCGTCCGTTTGCCAAATTATCATCCTTTTGGCATGTCCTTTGGTCCTATCACCCATCAATTTACTCCTTTCATACCCTCTTACCGCATGGTTTGGTTCGGTTTTCAGAACGAACCGCTGACACCCCTAGTGTGAACTCACAGCTTGCATTCAACATGTAAACAGCAACTTGTTCATCAATCCCGCTCATGTCCTCAACTCTCTAAGCAAACACATCAAGATTATTTTTCCAAAATTCCACTAAACGATCTCTGTCTTTCAAAGCGAGTAGCTTGCCAATTTTGACTTTCTGGTCCGGGAAGTCCGGGTTGATAATCACCTCCACCAGCTCTTCTTGAGCTTGAATTTCTGGTTCATCCCTCATCTGCAAAGTGTCAATAATGACCTTCTCTGGCATTTTGGGTTTTCGTTGGGTCACCTCTGGCTCCCCCTCTTTAGCAAGTTCCTCCTCCTTTGTGAGTTCCTCTACCAGTTCCTCTATGAGTATGTCGCTTGTTTCTACCCATTCTGGCTCCTCCATGATTATCTCTTCATCCACCTCTCCATCAATCTCCATGCACTCCCCACGAGTTTCCTTTAGCAGTGGAGTGATAATGATTGCTGAGTTATTCCTCATGCTTTCGGTCACCTCCCACGCGTCTTCCCCCTCTAAGTTAGTGATCATTTCCCTCACCATATCGACTCAGGTCTTCCAATCACTAGTGAAGTGGAGGGGACAATCAGCAGCTCGTTTTACCTTCTACATTTCTATCCTTTTCTTAATTGCCGACATTGATTCACTCTGCAAATTCCCAATGCCTCTAGGAGTGGGACACTTCACCCTCTAATGCGGTATGGATACTACCATCTCAAAGCTCTGCATGCATGAAAGGGATTCCGATTATAGCATTATATGGTGGTACAAGGTCAATCACCATGAACTCAATCTCACTGGTGCGGGTCAAGTCTTCGTTCCCAATCTCCACATCCAAGATGATAGTGCCTTTAACTCGCACCGTGTGATTATCAAACCCTTCCAACATTGCTCCATAAGGGGTCAAGTGTGCATCAGAGTACTTCATTCTCTTATAAGCCTCGTAATACAAAATGTTGCGACCGTCTAACTCATGACCATACCCCTGATCGAAGTCACAGAATTTACTCTTGTCACGGTTCAGGATTAAGCGGAAAAGGCTTGGGTAGCTCTATCAGCTCGCTAGGCTTCAATGTCAGCTTGGTGAAGTCGTAACTTAGTGTTCTCCCCTCCTTGGGTTTTCCACATCTCCTCTCTCTTGGAGGGGACTTCACCTCTTCCTCTTCAGTCTTCACATACTCAATCCTTTCGTTGACATTTTTCTTGGGAGGGTTGACTGTTGCAACTTCCCCGTCATCTCCCTGCATAATCACGTGCCTTTTCAAACATCTTGCCAGAAGTTTTTGGCATCTTCATGTTCAACTCCTTCTTGAATGGGCAAGGCATCAAACCAGCTGAGAATAGCATGATGATCTCATCTTGACTTAGATCAGAGATTTTGTCCGCCATTGTTTCAAACCTCTCCATGTAGCTCGTCAAGGACTCACCCTGCCTTTGCCTGATCCCACACAACTCCTGCTTCCTGACTGGCTTAGCTCCAGAGGCACTAAAAAGAGATAAAAACTTTTCTCTGAATTTTTTATAGCTGGTGATGGACCTGCTGGCTGTCCAAGGAACCACTCTCAAGCATAATGGGTGAAGGTGCATCATCCCGAGTCAAGAGAGACATTTGCACCTCAAAAATTCCAATGTGATTCTTGGCTCTACTCCTTCAATTGAACTCTAAGAGAGCAGGTCGCCTGAATTAAAGGTCTGGGTCTGACTCTTGAATCCTTCTGCAGAAGGGCAGCAAGAACGACTCCTTCTTCTCCTCCTTTTTCTCACTCTTCAACTCCTCCAACTCAGCAATTCACAAGACTATTTCCTTCTTCCACTCTTCATCAGACTTTCCGTCCTTTCTGGACTCATTCCTCTCACAGCGGTAAGATCTTTCCAGACTGTGATCTCCTATCAGAGTATCTCCTCCTTTTTTCAGCCTACTGTCTGCCCAAGACTTGTGGGGACTGTGAGACTCCTATCAAAGCGTCTCATCTCGGCATTCAGTCGGATGTCCCGCTGCAGCCTGTGGGGGGCTGCGAGATCTTCTCCATTGGCGCCACATCCTCTCCTCCCTACTTGGAAGGTAAGTTCCATCAAAGGAGGACCCTGTGTCCACGAAAGTGTCTCCATATTCGTAATAATAAGAGGATCCGTTCTCATCTCCGGGCTGATGGTGCAGTTTCCTTTCCCTATTCTTACTCAGCGCTTCTCCTCTTTCATTAACTCGTTCGAGTCTCATCCCTTCATGAATATCCCGCACCGTCCTATCTTGGGCAATCTCTTCACTACGTCTGGATCTCGGAGCACGAGTTGGTGCCCTCTCTTGGGGCCCAAACAATGGTGGGAGTGGTAGAGGCTCCCTTCCCAACTCAACCAATCATCGGTTGTTGTTCAGTAGTTGCAGATACATCTAACTCTCTCTTTGCAACCGTGCGACCTTAAACTAGTCCCCTTCCATGACGCGAGGATGAAGAGCCCTGGTGTTATTGGGGATCTTTGCTTCGAGGCGAGCCCTCTTGCATCCCTTATCTCCTTCTGCCTTTGCCGAAGCAACCGACTGGTCGTTGGTGGTCTCCTTCTAGCCGTGCTAGTATGGGTGGTTCGGCAGATTCATGAGTTCTCCGGCTATTCTCCCTTTAAGGGTTGATGTTCTCTCCAGGTCTCTGGGGGTGGGAACATTTACAACTGACTGCACTCGTCGGACATCCGAGGCCCCCACCGGAGGTCTCCTTCCTAGCATTCCTTCAACTCTTAAAATCACAAGAATCTGGGTTTCCAAGAATTTTCAAACGAACAAAGAAGGAAAAGTTCATGTCCCCGCAACGGAACCAATTGATGCTACCAAAAAATGTGGCTGCACTATTTCTCTCCAAAGGTTGTAGTCAAAGGTCAACGAACACTTGGATTTCCCTCTTTCCCTCCATGCTCTCTCACCTGCTCATCTGAGAAAACAAACACCATTAGGGGTGGGGGAATGTCTTCCCCCCCCCCCCAAAACCCTCCGGCGTGAGAATAAGTATTCCGATGACTGAGATCAACAAGAACAAGAAAATTGAGAGAGAGTTTTAGGCTGAGAAAAGAGCTTACAGTGCTTGTGTTGATGAAGGATTTATATAGCCTTGACCAAGGGGACAAAGATGCCACGGGTTATCGACTCACTGGGGAACACCACTTTATCCGTTACGACCACTCTAAGTGGTGCATGCTCAGTGAGACGCGAAAAGGTAAATATGTCCTTTGTGCCAGATATCTGATATGGGTGTCAGAGGTTGTTGACCGTTACCGTGACCTCCAAGCAAGCGACCTGCTCGGATGAACATCCTAGCGGCTTGCTCTTCTAAGAAACTTGTTGACTTCCGCGAGAACCACGCGCCCGTCTGAGTTGTCTGTCTATTCTCACGCCAACTTATTCTTGAGGGCCATCATATATTCGAATCCATCTATGCACAGACTGCTTATTCAACCGGTTCGTTTTGCACTAAGGGGGAATTGGCCTCAAGCCAATGACAATAAATGATTTCATCTCTATCGTGGAGGTCTCACACTCCGTACAAAGGAGCAAGTGGGTCTCACTCATTAAGCCAACGTCTTTAGGCGAGTTGATTCACAAACCGCCTACTCTTTTAGATAACTCCCCCTACCACTTTCTTGGCTATCGTATAACTCGACATCACCCTAAAAGAACTTAGCTACTCGTTTCACCTAACTCTCCCCCATGCGCTTCCCTCTACAACCCGCCACTTGCTCCCTAGCGCCTTGCCCATGCAGTCCGCCAAACTTCTTAGCCGACTCCTTCATGCGGCTTCCTTCACCAAGCTGACCTCCCCCTACTCGCGGCTTGTTGTGTCAGCCCGCCACCCCCATCTCAATCCGCCAGGTGCCTTGTTCGTCTTTAGGAGCAAGTGGGTCTCACTCATTAAGTCAACGTCTTTAGGCGAGTTGATTCACAAACCGCCTAATCTTTTGAGTAAACTACAAAATTGACCTGCGTACTATTGACCCAACATCACTTTGACATGCGTACTATGAACTCAGTAATAGTACCACGCGTACTTTACTTTTATTAATTAAAACCCTAAGATTTCTAACGCCAGTTAAAAAGTAAATGGGGCTGTTAACAATTTAACGAAAAGTTATATTCATATTTTTGAAATTGACCCTAGACTTTAAAATGGCCCCCATTATCATCTTCTTCCTCACTCTTCAATGAACCCTAAGATTTCTCCTTCCCCACCACTCTAGAGAGAGAAATTTTGTCATTTTTAGAGAGAGAAAGTGATCCGAGGAGAGAGAAAATCTCAATCTATGAACAAGCGCGGTGTTGTTGTTGTTGATGGTGATGATGTTGTCTTGGTTTGGACTTAGAATGATTGAATCTGAAGCCAACATTATTTCGTCATACATTTACTAGCGATTTTCGAAAGCTGCGATCTTCTAGCAAAGAGGAAGAAACAGGTTGAAGCGATTGGTTTGATGCCTGATGCACTGATTTGATTTGGCTTTCTGTGTGATTGCTGTCGCCGATTGATTAGATAGGTTGGAGAGAGTATGAACGGTGGTGAAGGAGATGTTGCCGCAGCTCCGGCGGGACCTCCACCGCCGCTTGAGTGGAAATTTTCGCAGGTCTTTGGTGAACGGACCGCCGGTGAAGAAGTACAAGAAGGTAGATAGAGTTCAGATTGAATGCTCCTGTTTTTTCTTCTGCTTTTTTTTTTCCTCAGTGGATCCACAAATTATTTTATTTTATATCGTTGAATCAGGGTTTGGATTGGCGTTTGATCTGGTTGGATTGCTAGTTGCCTTATAGTTTGGTGATTTTGTAGTTTCCTCTCCCACCTTCGCCTACTCTGTTCTCTTCATCAATTGAAGTGGGAGGACGAAGATGATAATGGGGGCCATTTTAAAGTCTAGGGTCAATTTCAAAAATATTAATCTAACTTTTCGTTAAATTGTTAACAGCCCCATTTACTTTTTAACTGGCGTTAGAAATCTTAGGGTTTTAATTAATAAAAGTAAAGTACGCGTGGTACTATTACTGAGTTTATAGTACGCATGTCAAAGTGATGTTGGGTCAATAGTACGCGGGTCAATTTTGTAGTTTACTCCTAATCTTTTAGATAACTCCCCCTAGCACTTTCTTGGCCATCCTACAACTCACCATCACCCTCTAAGAACTTAGCCACTCGTTTCACCTAACTCTCCCCCCATGCGCTTCCCTCTACAACCCGCCACCTGCTCCTAGCGCCTTTCCCATGCAGTCCGCCACACTCTCTTAGCCGACTCCTTCATGCGGCTTCCTTCACCAAGCCGACCTCCCCCTACATGTGGCCTGCTGCGCCAGCCCGTCACCCCCACCTCAATCCGCCAGGTGCCTTGTTCGACTCCTCCCCCAACTCACCCGGCGGCTTGCAAGAACAGCCCACCACCTTTCTCTAAGGCACTCCCTCTCCCGGCACTCATAACTATTTAGGCGGTTCCCACTCACATCGCCTATATACTCTAGGCCAGTCCTTTAGTCTATCTGCGCCTACACAAAGTGGGATTCAAGTTGTTCCTTCCTCGTTAATCCGGGCCCACATGTCCATATTTAAATATGGGTACATCATCATTATAATTAAATTAACCTAAATTTATTGCTTAAAAAACTTTTGTATCGACAAAAAATAGTAGGAAGGTAATTTTGATGGCGGACTTGGTACCATGTCTCTCATAAGAGAGCATACAAAAAACATACTACTCGCTAGCAGCTATGCATAGTTTATATTAACATATGCATATATACTAAAACAAAGGTTAAAGGATACCTTAGCTATGTGAGTTGGAAAAATATTCTACTTTGTTTGGTACAAGTTCGAAGAATATTGATCACATCTTGGTGAATTTAACAATACAGGCCTTGGCAGGATTTGCAAGGATTCCATGCTTCCTTCTAGCATTTCTTGTTATTCACTTTCTAAACACGTAGTTTACAATTATAAAGTGCCAGTGAAAAGTTTTGGTCAAAACTAATTAGGGACAGTTTTTTACAAAAGGGACATTCATTTGGGTAGGAAGGAGTATTTCCAATGCCTCAAAAAGAGGAAGTTGCTAGTCTCCATCGCCATATTCTATTTCTTCTTTTTTTTTTTTTTAAGGCTCCTAAGTATTCCAAAAGTGGCTTTTACTTTCACTTTTCCTTTTCTTTGGCATATATTTTCGTTATGTTACAAACTAAAAAAATAAATAAAAATGAAATGAAATTCTTATATATCGACTCTTCTTTCTTGAATCCAGGATGTTGAATAGGGAAAAGAGAACATGATCGAAACTGAACGCCACCTACTAGCCAACGCTCTACTTGACTTCTCAAACCAACGCTTTGTTCTCCCCTCGGAAGCATGCATTTCCCTATTTAATTTCCCTACATTTTATTCATCTTTAATCAACTCCAACCACAACTTTGTTGAGTCGTACGATTTAGCTGGGCCCGTTGGTAGGGGCCATTACACCACCAAAATGGCCCCAACCAGTAAAAATGAGCAATGGAGAAAAGGATCTCAATATTCAAAATAGACCAGACTCTAGAAACGAGATGTAAGTTTCCAGGTTTTAAAACATCCATTCATAAAACTCCCCTATCATGATCAGAGTGCAAATACTCATAGCCTCAAAAAGTACTTATCCCAAACCTATTAAACATCACAGATGTTTCACAAAATGTATATTTTTATGTTTAGTATATGTTTGTGTGAGAGTGTGTGTGTGTGTGTGTGTGTGTGTGTGTGTGTGTGTGTGTGTGTGTGTGTGTTTAGCTATTTTTATGATTTAACATGTAGAAAAGCATACAACAGACACTACCTAACCACTCAATATTTGAAGTCTTGAACCCACCCAACAAAGAACAATAAGCAGAAGGCTACTTTCTTCTACATATTGCAGTTTACAAGCAAAAGAACAATCTATCAGACAGATTTGGTCAAATGAAGCATATCTGAAAGAAGTATAGATACACCAGTATAACAATTTCAACCACCGAGCCAATAGATTCACAGACAAAGTCACGAATTAGCAACTAAGTACACTCACTGATTCCTAAATCACCATAATACACCTCAATTTTCAATTGCTTTCAACTTTATTCACTTCACAGTGAAGATGAAAGGAATCTGGGTATTAGGCAATAATGGAGGAAAGCACAAATCTTACTTACATGTGAGGGAGTTGGATAAGAACACCAGTATCGACCCATGCCAGAATACTCGGTCCCGAGAGTGAAGTCCCGATTAGACGATTGGTAGCTTCGGATCGACGTTAGAGAGGAATTCAGCGATGATGAAGGCAAGTACCAGCTTCCTATCGGCATTGTTTGTTGATTTCCCACTGGTTATACTGCACAGAGAATTGAGATGAGATCAAATTGAAGTAAAATTATCAAATTGAAGAGAAATCAGGCCTAGGGAAACAATGAAGTGAGTTTTTACCAATAATAAATTTGAAAATATACAAGCTATACAACACCCGATATCCCACTTGAAAATTTCTAAGAATGCTCTATTTTCAAACATTTTCCTTAAAAATAGTTGATATTCACGCCTTGTTATATAATTGCTTCTCTAGTCAAATATTAAATATTCTACTGAAATGGAGCTAGTATTATTTTCTGGCCAGATACAATTATACAACATCCTACATTTCTACGAAGACTATATTCCCTGACTGCCTCGATGGAGTGCACTGCACACTTACCAATTCAAAATTTCTCTACCTCATGGAGTTTAGATGATGTATGTTTGTATGTGCCAAACATTCAACGCTTGCTCTGTCCATTATACTTCTCTGTGAACTGTATTTCTTATTCATATTTATATTATTATTCTCACTAAATAATGACTTACATTAAAGAAATGTCGTATTAGTTAATATGTTTAAGACTATAGCCAAAAGTTAGTAACAAAGAGGACCGTTTTTATCCCATTGGAAATGAGCCAAGGCATTCGCCCTTCACCCTGAGTGACACTGTCGTACAATTTCCAACTCTAGTAAATTATCTCTCAATGTATTGTGGGATTCACTCTCCTACAAAAGTTGCTACAGTTTGCAAGAACACAAAGTTATTCAATTTGCAAACGCATCTTTCCTCTCGGTCCAAACCATTACCCTGAATCCACACTATACTCAACTTAAAAAGAACCCATTTGACCTTTCTCCAAACAACAACAAACCATATTTGGATAGCTATTACTACACACTATGTTTATTTAACTTCATAGGATTAAAACTATTACCTCCATCCCACTTGAGGCTAGCTTTGACCCTCTTTTTCAACTTGATTCAACTGTATGACTAATAATACGTACTCCCTCCGTCCCTCTTTAATTTACAAAAATGAGTCTTGGCACAAGAACTAAGAAAATGATTGAAAAGGTGATGTGTTGTGTGAGTGTAGATAGTTGAGTGGGAGAGAGAAAATGGGGTAGAGAATAGTAGGTGAATAGTTGTTGTGAGTATGACAAGTAGGTCCCACTATTTAAAAAGTATTAAAAAAAAAACCATTTTGGGCTTTTGCAGAATAAAGTGGGACAAAATGGCAATTTTTTAGATTAAAGAGGGACGGAGGGAGTAACAGTTTATTATACTCCTGAACTTTAAAAAGTGTTAGTGATACACCATATAAATACTACCTCTAAAAAATTTTAGACTTTTATGAGGATAATTAAATTTTCTTAAATCATTGCTCAAAGTTGAATATAATTGACTAAAAGAAAAGTCAACGCTCACCTCTTCAAGTGAGATGGAGGGAGTATAATTGTTTTTTAAAATACCAGTCAAACTTGGCCTCTAGAAACCACGAAACATAACAACCCTAAGAGCACAAATAACAGTAATGATTTAGAAAACTCATACCTGCATCTCTGCAAAACTTGTACATTGACCTCTTTACCCTTGTGCATTTGATTTGAGCTCCAATCAATCCCTCTTGGACTACTCTTGCGCCTTTCAACTCTAGATGTAAGAAATGGCTATGGTGATGGCATAATTACAGAACTACAGTAGTAAAAGCATAATTACAGATGAATTAGAAGCCTAAGAATCGTTTAATTAATAAATAAATAAACATTTAAATTACCAATAGAAGTTACAACAAATCAATTTACCACGCAAGCCTGATAAGTGATAATAATAATAGTAATAATAATAAGTAAAAAAATGGTAATAGCAATAATAATAATGAGGGTATGATATTACTGGAAAATTTGAAGAGAATTTGTTAAGAATGGTGATAAAGAAACACGATTGACTGAAATAATTATCTCTTTTTTTAACAAATATGATGATGATGATAATAATTTGCCTTATTATTTTACCAAAAAACTATAAATTGAAGAGGTAAACAATAATTGAAGTGGTTGAAATAGTGAGATTACAATATTTCCATACATTTTATGATAGTGGTGCCTTTCAAACAAGACTCATTCGTCCGGTTGACCATCAACTCCAACGGTCCAACCTTTTGCTGTCTGTACCCCCTACTCTCTTCCCTATTATCCGTCGGCGCATTCCCTTACAAAATCGTCCCATACGGATGGATATTCCACATACCCATCACTATTTTACTTAACTAACGGAGCCCTACCCAACAAAACGCCCTTCAAAGACCTCCATTCATACTTTTTGTTGACCTGATGCCAGAGTAATCCTTGGTTCCCACATTATGTTTTATGATAAAACATATACTTATCAATATGACCCACCTCTATTTTTTCAGTCAGATTGCTCTGGGCAAAAAACCGAAGAATTCACCAATCTAATCATTCTCAATAGTTATACCCAAAAAAGGGCAAAGCACCAAAAATTTCCAAAAAATGAAAGTTTATACGATCATCCTAGCCATTACATGTAATGCAAGTTTTCTTAATGCAACATAACACTAGAGAAACCAGCCATTTCCCACTCAAGATATAGTGTAACAAGTCACAGATGATGTACACATGGCCTCATCTATCTATTGCTGGGCAGAGGACTTTCCCTAGAAACAAGATGCAAGTTTCCAGCTTTAAAACCACCATTGATATATATCCCCTATCATGATCAGAGTGCAAATACTCATAGCCTCAAAAGTCAAAACTACTTATCCCAAACCTATTAAACATCACAGATGTTTTACAAATTGTTTATTTCTATGTTTAATATATGTGTGAGTATGTGAGTGTGTGTGTGTGTGTGTGTGTGTGTGTGTGTGTGTGTTGGCTATTTTTATGTTTTAATATCTAGAAAAGCATACAAGAGACACAAAGTAACCACTCATTACTTGGAAGTCTTGAACCCACTCAACAAAGAACAATAAGCAGAAGCCTGCTTTTTTCTACATATTGCAGTTTACAAAAGAACAAACTATCAGTCAGATTTGATCAAAAGAAGCATATCTGAATGAAGTATATATGCACCAGTATACAAATTTCAACCACCAAGCCAATAGATTCACAGACAAAATCACGAATGAGCAACTAAGTACACTCACCCAAATCCAAAGACTGTGAAATGAATAAAGTTGAAAAGCAATTGGAAATCAAAGTGTGGTGATTTAGGAATCAGAGAAGATGAAAGGAATTAGGGTATTGGACAATACTGGAGGAATACACAAATCTTACTTACATGTGAGGGAGTTGAATAAGAACACCACTATCAACCCACGCCAGAATAATTGGTGCCAATTTAACAATACAAGCCTTGGCAGGATTTGCAAGGAATCCACGCTTCCTTCTAGCATTTCTTGCTATTCACATTCTAAACACTAAGTTTACAAGTATAAAGTGCCAGTGAAAAAATTTTGGTCAAAAACAATAAGGACCAGTTTTTTACAAAAGGGACATTCATTTTGGGTAGGAAGGACAATTTCCAATGCCTCAAAAAGAGGAAGTTGCTAGTCCCCATTGCCGTATTCTATTTCTTCTTTTTTAAGGCTCCTAAATATTCCAAAAGTGGCTTCTACTTTCACTTTTCCTTTTCTTTGGCATATATTTTCGTTATGTTTCAAACTCGAAAAAATAAATAAAAAATGAAATGAAATTCTTATATATCGACTTTTCTTTCTTGAATCCCCAGGATGTTGAATAGGGAAAAGTGAACATGATCGAAACTGAAGTACTGACGCCACCTACTAGCCAACGCTCTACTTAACATCTCAAACCAACACTGTGTTCTCCCCTTGGAAGCATGCAATCCCCTCTTTAATTTCCGTACGTTTTATTCATATTTAATCAATTCCAACCACAACTTTGTTGAGTCGTACGATATAGCTAGGCCCGTTGGTAGGGGCCATTACACCACCAAAATGGCCCCCACCATTAAAAATGAGCAATGGAGAAAAGGATCTCAATAGTCAAAATAGACCAGACTCTAGACACGAGATGTAAGTTTCCAGCTTTTAAAACATACATTCATAAAACTCCCCTATCATGATCAGAGTGTAAATACTCATAGCCTCAAAATTACTGATAAACCTATTAAACATCACAGATGTTTGACAAAATGTTTATTTTTATGCTTAATATATGTGTGTGAGAGTGATAGAGTGTGTGTGTGTGTGTGTGTGTGTGTGTTGGCTATTTTTATGTTTTAACATGTAGAAAAGCATACAACAGACACTACCTAACCACTCAATATTTGAAGTCTTGCACCCACCCAACAAAGAACAATAAGCAGAAGGCTGCTTTTTTCTACATATTGCAGTTTACAAGCAAAAGACAATCTATCAGTCAGATTTGATCACAAGAAGCATATCTGAAAGAAGTATATATGCACCAGTATACAAATTTCAACCACCGAACAATAAATTCACAGACAAAATCACGAATTAGCAACTAAGTACACTCACCCAAATCCAAAGACTGTGAAGTGAATAAAGTTGAAAAGCAATTGAAAATCAAGGTGTATTATGGTGATTTTGGAATCAGTGAAGACGAAAGGAATTTGAGTATTATACAATAATAGAGGAAAGCAGAAATCTTACTTAAATGTGAGGGAGTTGGATAAGAACACCATCGTCGAACCTACCCTGATGCCAGAATAATCGGTGCCGAGAGGAATTTCCGATTAGACGATCGGTAGCTTCGAATCGGCGAGTTTGGAGAGGAATTCAGTGGCGGAGAAGGCAAGTAGCAGCTTCCAATCGGCAATTTGTTTGTTGATTTCCCACTGGTAGCTTAGAAGTAAAATTATCAAATTGAAGAGAAATCAGGCCTAGGGAAACGATGAAGAGAGTTTTGTTCCTACCGAGTTATCAGTTGAGACGATCGGTCGGAACTTCAAGCGTCAAACGGAGAACTGAGGTGTGTGTGCGTGTGTGTGAGAGAGAGAGGGAGAATTTGTAACGGCTTGTAGGAGAGGAGAGTGAAAAACGCAGAATATTTGAAGCATGCATTCCTCTATTTAATTTCCCTACGTTTTATTCATATTTAATCAACTCCAACCACAACTTTGTTGAGTCATACGATGTAGCTGGGCCCGTTGGTAGGGGCCATTGTTATTAAAGGCCCAAGGCGCACCAAGGGGCAAAAGGTGTGCCCGGAGCCTAGGCGCGCTTTTGATAACTATGGTGCGTCCCATAGTTATTAAAAGCCCAAAGCGCACCAAGGCGCAAAAGGTGTGCCCGGAGCCTAGGCGCACCTAGGCGCGAGCCTAGGCGCGCTTTTGATAACTATGGTAGGGGCCATTACACCACCAAAAAGCCCCCCCCCCCCCCCCCATTAAAAATGAGCAATTGAGAAAATGCTCTCAATAGATCAAAATAGACCAGACTCTAGAAACGAGATGTGAGTTTCCAACTTTTAAAATATCCATTCATAAAACTCCCCTATCATGATCAGAGTGCAAATATTCATAGCCTCAAAAGTACTGATCCCAAACCTATTAAGCATCACAGATGTTTAAGAAAATGTTTATTTTTATGCTTAGTATATGTGTGTGTATTGAGAGTGTGTGTGTGTATGTTGGCTATTTTTATGATTTAACATGTAGAAAAGCATACAACAGACACTACCTAACCGCTCAATATTTGAAGTCTTGAACCCATCCAACAAAGAACAATAAGCAGAAAGCTACTTTTTTCTACATATTGTAGTTTACAAGCAAAAGAACAATCTATCAAAGCTTGCTCTGTCCATTATACTTCTTCTTGAGCATCATACCTCTATGAACTGTTTTTCTTTTTCATATTTACATATATTATTCTCTCTAAATAATGACTTACATTAAAGAAATGTCGCATTAGTTAATGAATAAATAAAAAGTCACAAAAAAGTGACACAAAATTTGGTCTACAAAATGATGTGTCAAGATTTTATTGGTGTTTTTAATTAGAGTGTGCCGGGTCCACTTTCGATCTAGCCAATAAAATATCACCACCTCATTTTGTATCCATCATTTTGTGAACTGCTTTTGTGCCCCTAGCATTGCCCGTAGTTAATATGTTTAAAAATATAGACAAAAGTTAGTAACAAAAAGGACTGTTTCTTTATGTTACGATATTTGTCAGGTGTCTTATCCCATTGGAAATGAGCCAAGGCATTCGCCCTTCACCCTGAGTGACATTGTCGTACAATTTCCAACTCTAGTAAATTATCTTTCAGTGTATTGTAGGATTCAATCTCCTACAGAAGTTGCTACATTTTGGAAGAACACAAAATTATTCTGTTTGCAAACGCGCCCAAACCATTACCCTTAATCCACACGATACCCAACTTAAAAAGAGCCCATTTAACCTTTCTCCAAACAATAACAAACCATTTCTTAACAGCTATTATTAGACTATGTTTATTTAACTTCATAGGATAATTATGTTTTCTTAATGCATTGCTCAAACTTGAATATAATCAACTAAAAAAAGAGTCAAAACTCACCTCTTCAAGTGGGATGGATGGAGTATAATTGTTTTTTTTTAAATACTAGTCAAACTTGGCCTCTATAAACAAGGAAACGTAACAACCCTAAAAACATAAATAACAGTAATAATTTAGGAAATTCAAACCTGCATCTCCTCAAAACTTGGACATTGACCTCTTTATCCCTGTGCATTTGATTTGAGCTCCAATCAATCCCTCTTGGATTAGTCTTGTGCCTTTCAGAAGTGATCAGGAATCAATAACATTGTTTGATTCTTAAATCTTTCAGAACTACAGCGAAAGTAAAAGCATAATTACAGATAAATTAGAAGCGATAAACCACTTAATTAATAAATAAACATTTAAATTACCAATAGAAGTTACAATAAACCAATTTACCACGCAGGCCCGATAAGTGATAATAATAATAATAATGATAATAATAACAATATTCATAATGAAGTATGACATAACTAGAAAATTTGAAGAGAATCAAATAAAGCATAGTTGTGATGTTATTTATTTTACTTTTTCCTCAATTAATATTACTCAATCTGTCAACAGGCAAGTGACATGGATCATTGGCAATCTGTTAAGAATGGTGATGAAGAAACACAATTGACTGCAATAATTTTTTATTTTTTTTTAAGAGATGATGATGATTTTGCCTCACTATTTTACCCAAAAACTATACATTGAAAAGGTAAAAATAATAATTAAAGTGGTTCTTTTAAAACAAGACTCATCCGTCCGGTTGACCATCAACTCCAACCTCTCTGCTGTCTGTAGAGGCCAGAATAATCCTTGATTCCCACATTATGTTATCTGATTAAAACATATACTTATCAATATGACCTGTCTCTATGTTTTCAGTCGGATTACTCTGGGCAAAAGATCAAAGAATACACCCATCTCATCAATTTACACCCATCTCATCAATTTCAATAGTTATACCTAAAAAAGGGCAGAGCACCTAAAATTCCACCCCCCCCCCCCCCACACACACACACAAAAAAAAAAAGTTTACTTTATCCTAGCCATTACATGTAATGCAAGTTTATTTTTACTGCAATATAGCACTAGAGAAATAAGCCATTTCCCACTCTAATTATGGTGTCACAACTCACAGAGGACATACGCATGGCTTGATGTGTGCGCGTGTGTTTGTGTGTTTTGGCTATTTTTATGTTTTAACATCTAGAAAAACATACAACAGACACAACTAACCACTCATTACTTGAAGTCTTGAACCCACCCAACAAAGAAAGAATAAAGCTATTTTTTTCAACATATTGGAGTTCACAAGCAAAAGAACAGTCTATCCGTCAGATTTGATCAAAAGAAGCATATCTGAAAGAAGTATATATACAGCAGTATACAAATTTCAACCACCGAGCCAATAAATTCATAGACAAAATCATGAATTAGCAACTAATTACACTCATCCAAATCCAAAGACTGTGAAATGAATAAAATTGAAAAGCAATTGGAAATCAAGGGGTGGTGACTTAGGAATCAGAGAAGATGAAATGAATTAGGGTATTGGACAGTAATGGAGGACAACACAAATTTTACTTACATGTGAGGGAGTTGGATAAGAACACCACCATGGAACCCTACCCTGATGCCAGAATAATCGGTGCCGAGAGGAATTCCCGATTAGACGATCGGTAGCTTCGAATCGGCGAGTTTGGAGAGGAATTCAGTGGCGGAGAAGGCAAGTAGCAGCTTCCAATCGGCAATTTGTTTGTTGATTTCCCACTGGTAGCTTAGAAGTAAAATTATCAAATTGAAGAGAAATCAGGCCTAGGGAAACACGATGAAGTGAGTTTTGTTCTTACCGAGTTATCAGTTGAGACGATCGGTCGGAACTTCAAGCGTCAAACGGAGAACTGAGGTCCGACCGAAGTGTGTGCGTGAGCGTGTGTGTGTGAGAGAGAGAGGAAGAATTTGTAACGGCTAGTAGGAGAGAGTGAGAAACGCAGAATATTTGAAGCTTGGATTTTAAGACTCTAAATTCCAGAGAAAGACGGTGCTGCCAATGTCTTAAACGGCTGGTTTAAACCCTAAAAGGTCTCAACCCTAAACCTTAAACTCTAAACCCTAAACTTTAACCCATATAAAAACATGACTTTTATAACTTATGGAGAAACTAGTTTCCCCCAAAATTTTCTCTTTCAAGTTTTATTGTGTAAAAAATAAGGGCAATTTGCAGATTGGTAACATGAGTTTGTCTAAAGTTTGCAATCCCCAACCTAAAGGTTCAATTTTGCAAATTGGTTACCCAAGTTTGTCAATTTTTAACGGAGAGTTAGTTTATTCACCACATTGCAAAAAATTGACAAACTTGGGTAACCAGTTTGCGAAATTGAACTTTTAGGTTGGGGATTGCAAACTTTCGACAAACTCAGGTTACCAATTTGCAAATTACCCAAAAAATAAACACTTTCAATTTATTTTTCAAATTAGGATTAAATAATAATTTAGTCCCTAAACTTTGCAGTTTTTATTAGTTTGATCCCTTATGATGGCTTCTTTTACCAATTTTCCCCTTACTTGTGTGAGATTTTTCAAAATGTCGAATATATCCCTAAAACTAATGACAGTTTGGTCCCTAAACTTGACGCTTATATTAATTTGGTCCTCCATTATGGATTTATATCTTAGTTTGCCTCTTTTTATTGATTTTACTAATTTTCTACTATTAAATTATATTTAAAAATTGTTTATAGTGTGTTAAAAATAATTAATTAATTTCAAAAGAGTCTCAAATATTTTTCTCCTCTAAATTTTTCGAGTTATTCAACCTTAAAATTAACTCTTTGATGGGTTTGTATGTTGACAAAGCTTATAAGATCATTTTTAATAATATAATAATATACCTTTAAAAAATATAGTGAGAGAAATAAAACATTTCAGTAAAAAATATATTTTTTAATAAATTCAACAAATTCACATTCAAACCAAAACTTTTTTTTTAATAATTTGGATTTAAAAAAAGGAAATTCATTATTAATTTCATGGATTAAAGGAATCATTTTTTTATTTTAAATAGTTAATTACCGATTCTTAAAAATAATATTGAAAATTAGCAAAAGCATATAAATGGAAAAATAATAATAATATCCATTGTAAGTGACCAAACTAATAATAATACCAAGTTTCCAGACCAAATAATGTTTTTTCCCATTTATATGCTTTTGCTAATTTTCAATCTTGTTTTAAGGAATCAGTAATTAAGTATTTAATAATTAAAAAATGACGCCTTTAATCCATAAAATTAATAATGAATTTCTTTTTTTAAATCCAAATTATTAAAAAAAAAAAAAGGAACAATACTTATATGCGACCGTCTCACGCTGTGAGACCCCCCCCCCCCTTTTCCCAAAATCCACGTGTTTGTTAAAAAAAAAAAAAAAAAAACTCCAATAATTTTAAAATGCTATATCTTGAGAGATTTTGAAGTCGATTTTTTTTTAAAATACCGTCGTGTTCGTCTCGACGAGACGAATAAAACTACATAGGTCATGATATGGTTTATTTAAAAAAAATGTAAAATACAAAACAAGTGAGCTGCTCGTCATAATAAAATGTAACACTTTCTTATGAAGAAAGTAACAGTTTGGTCTTAAAAAAGTAACACTTTTTATTGTAAGATGTAACAGCAGTTTCGCAAATAATATAAATATTTTTTGTGATTAGAAAATGTAACACTTTCTTATGAAGAAAGTAGCAGTTTGGTCTTAAAAAAGTAACACTTTATTGTAAGATGTAACATCAATTTTGCAAAATAATATAAATAGTTTTTTTTTTTGAAAAAAAATGTTACATAGAAAAAAGTGTTACATTTCCTTATAAAAAGTGTTACATTTGCTGTCTAGCAAAAAATGGCAGGGAAAAAAATGGCGGGAACGGTCTCACAAGGTGAGACCGTCGCATAGTAGTCCAGCTAAAAAAAAAGTTTTTGTTTGAATGTGTGAATTTGTTGAATGAAATTGTTGAATTTATTAGAAGAATTATTTTTTACTGATATGTTTTATTTCTCTCACTATATTTTTATATTTTTAAAAATAATCATATAAACTTTTTCAACACACAAACCCATCAAAAAGTTAATGATAAGGTTGAATAACTAGAAAAAAATAGGGGAAATTTTTTTTTAGACTCTTTTGAAATTAATTAATTATTTTTAGCACATTAGAAACAATTTTTAAATATAATTTAATAGTAGAAAATTTAGTAAAAATAAATAAGAGGCAAACTAAGATATAAATCCATCATGGAGGACCAAATTAATATAAGACTAAGTTTAGGGATCAAACTATCATTAGTTTCAGGGGTATATTCGGCATTTTGAAAAATCTCACAGAAGGAAGGGCAAACTGGCAAAACAAGCCATCATAAGGGACCAAACTAATAAAATTTATTCATGAAGGACCAAACTAATAAAAACTGCCAAGTTTAGGGACCAAATTATTATTTAATACTTCAAATTACATTAGGGGCTTTTGCTTATCGGCATGTAGACATGCCTATGGTTCACGTTTGAACCGGATGAACGGCGATTTTGAACCATTGAAAACCGTGAAACAGCGGTTTACAGTTCATAGGCGGTTTGGCTTCCTAAACCGGCGGTTTGAACCGACGATTCATGGTATAAATTCAAAATATTTTACAAATTTTTAAGGTAATGCTCCTAAATATCCCCCCTTAATTATAAAGGGTATGGTGGATGTCTCCCTCTATGAAAACTAGGTAGAAACCTGTCGATAATCGACGGTGCATAAAAATCTATTTATCTATAAATATATATAAAAAGAGAGTCTCTATTCCATTCCACATTGCGCCATATGGAATTATGACATGGAATTCCATGTGGCATCATCCTATTGCTCAAGCAAATGTGCAAAAAGTGAAAAGATAAGTCTCACAATTTAAATTATTTTTAAATCAAATAATCATGTTTTAAATCATCAAATCAAATTGAATGTGATATTTTAAAGGGTAGACATATACTCTGGGACGGAGGGAGTATTTATTATTATTAAATTAAATGGCGAATTCATTAAAAATAATATTTTGTAAGATTTAAAACGTTAGACAATAAATCCTAATTTCAAAAAACCAATTTTAATATTAGGCTAAATATCTTCAATTTGTTCTTCTGTATACAAATAATGAAAGGTAATCCGATTGTATAAGACTTTTTTTTTTTTTTTTAGTAGGGAGAAAGGAAGAAAAACAATATCAATATAAAATGAATTAAGAGTAATTTTGATATGTATTTTCATTTATATTTTTTTATAGGGTTGATCTTACTATGCCCCGTCGAGTATCGACGGGCTACAAATACTTATAAAATATAAACAAATTTTTAAAAATGCACAAATTAAGTTTCTTTCTGTATGTCCCTCACCCCTCATCACCAACAAAAAGAGAAAAAAATCTTCACTCAAATGTAAAAAATAATCTCCATTCGAATGTAAAATAAGTTTACTTGAATAAAATTTACCAATAAAGTGTATCTGTTGTCCCAAAATGTATTTGTATTTGTTTACATATATTTTTTCCAAAAAAATGTCTATTTTCTAAAATTGTCCTTAAAATAATATTCATCTTCTTCATTGACTTTTATAAGAAGTAAGTATTTTCAGAATATCCTTTAAATAAAAAATAAAAATTTACTTTAGAGCGGAGGGAGTACAATTTAATAACATGCATGTCATTTTGAAAAAGTATTTTTTTTTTTAAAAAAGATACATTTAAACGCATAAAAAAATGTCTATTGTCTAAAATTTTCTCGCGGCAACTACCATATAGACACTTATCCTAATGGAAACTACCACCAAAGACGAGGAATTTTAGATTTTTCCACGGCCGAATGACTGAATTATACAATGTACTATCGATTTGGTTAAAATTTATGCAACGTACCATGAGTTTACCTCTCATATGTACTTTATCAATTTGTTACAATTTATGCACGACGAATTAATGTCATTTAAAAACTAACAAAAATGTTAATTTGGCATTTTAGTTGTCAAATATACTAACAATAGAACACCAACACAAGTAAAAAAAAAAAAAATCAAATTCAACACACCCATTTCTAACCCATTTCAACCTTTTGTATCCATCTTTCAAAGCTTTTAACACACCACCAACACACCACCACCGCCACCATAAACAACGCCGCCACCACCAAGGAAGTCGTCGGAATCCATGGAAGAATGTCGAGATCAACGGAGAGGCCATCATTTTATACTTCTTTGGCTGCCATTTCTCTTCTCATCTGCTCCCACCAACACACTATCACAACCACCATTAACACCAGGAAAAAAATGCTAGGGGCACAAAAGGATTCCACAAAATGAAAGATACAAAATGAGGTGGCGATATTTTATTGGTTGCATCGATAGTGGACCCGCCACACTCTAATTAAAAGCACCAACAAAATCATGACACATCATTTTGTAAGCCTAATTTTGTGCCACTTTTTTGTGACTTTATATTTACCCTTAACACCAACACCACTACCACCAACCCATAAAATCGAATTCAACAAAACAAAAATACACACACACACACAATCTGGAACACACACACACACACACACACAACTAGGGCTAAAAGAAGAAAATTATATGAGAAAGAAAAAAAATAGGGGAAAAGTCATCGGAATCCATGGAAGAAAGCCAAGATCACGGGATTTCGATTTGAGCTTTTCCAGCCCTAACACGAACCACCCGAACCCACCTTATTAGAGAGAGAGAGAGAGAGGGGGAGAATTCAAACAGTTTCTAAATCAATAACAAGTGTGAACCCAATCACGAAATCAACAACACTGCAGCTATTCTCAAGTATCACAACAACATTTTCAGCTATTTTCTAGTTTTGATTTGATTTTGCCTTGGGTTCAATTTTGCCGAGGGTTTGATTCGATTTTGAGGTAAAATTTTGAAAGAGAGAGAACAAAGAGAAAGGTTAGGAAGAAGATGAAAGGGATATTACTCTTCTTTGTTAACGTGAGTTCAAGTTCAAGTAACGCTTCTTTAAATTTGTTAAATCCTTAATGGTTGTTAGTTTTTTTAGTCAAAATAGTTTCCACCTGGTCATTCCGTTAATAAAACTAGTGAGTAACCCGTGCTCCGCACGGGATATTCTCATCTATTAATAAGATAATGTATTTTACAATATATTAGAAACATGATTTTTTAATTATGGTTAATTAATATAGTAGTTAATATGATTAACTAATATTATTAAATAATAATAATTAACTTGTATAATAATATGATTAGTGAAAAACTAGTAAAAAATGTGTTTTACGTTAAGGGTGCGTAAAACGTGTTTTTAAGTTTGGCGCGGTGGTATTTTTGTAATTAACGGAAAGTTGTTGTGCGCTGAACAGAAGTGCCAGTGATTGAGTAAAAAAGTGCCAGCACATGTACACTGGCACTGATTGACACTAACACTGGCAGTTTTTAATAAGTGCCAGCATCAATGTTAAAAGAGTCAGTCTTAGGAAAAACCTGTGTTTACACCAGTGTTCTAAAAGACGGGCGCTTAGGCGCTAGTCGGAGTGTGGCCGCTGCGATTTTCAGCAAATCGGCCAAGTTAGGCGCTGGGCGGTCTAGGCGGCGCCTAGGCGGATCTGGGTGGCTAGGCGGTTTGGGCACCGATTAGGCGATTTGGATCCGATTAGTTGGCTTGGCGGCGCCAACTGCCTCAGATCGGCCGGTGGTGGTCGTCGGAAACTCGATCGGCGAAGAGAAAAGAAGGAGAAAAGAGAGGGATGGCATGACAGTAGAAAAGAGTCGGCGGTTGGAGCGGTCGGCGTCGGCGTCTGAAAAACTGAAGAAATCCTTCGTGGTCGGCGTCGGAAAAACTGGAGAAAGTTTTTTTTTTTTTTTGGGTTGCTTAAGTGAGTGACGGCGTGGAGTGGAGAGGATATAATGGGAGAAAAGAGGGCTGGTATCATTTAGGGTTTCCTTAGTTAGAATACTTTAAATGGGCTGGGTTGGGCTTTAGTTTAGAGGAGAAATTTAATTGGGCTGTAAGTTTGAGTAAATAGGTATAAGTAATTGTATCTATGTGTACTTGCACTTTAAAAACATTTTAGGATAATTTTAGTCATAGTGTATTTAATTAAAATAATTTATTATTTTTTATAAATAATAAAAATAAGTAGCAATATTTTTTAATAAATATATAAATAATAAATATATATATGATATATATTTATAATTATTTTTTTAAAATGCGCTAATTTCTCGGCTCCGCCTAGGCCTCGCCTCCGCCCCGCTTAGGCGCTGCTCCGCCGCCTAGCGTCTTTTAGAACACTGGTTTACACTAAGAGATGTGTAAAACCTGTTTCACATTAAGAGATTATGTTTTACATTAAGAGATGAAAACAAGTTTTACACTAAAACGAGTGTAAAACAAGTTTTTCTAAAGATTTTCACTTATAATATTAAGAATTAAATTGTCTTTTATAATAATGATATTTATAATTAAAAAATGGTGGGTGTGGGCATATCCCCACTCTTATTTATTCTTGAGGTGTACTCCCACCGTCCCACCTCATTTGAGACTTAAGAGGTGGGCACAATAATTAAGGAAAAATAATAAAATTATAAAAATATTATCATTTTGGGGAGTCTTAAGTGAAGTGAGACGGATCAAAATGGAAATAAGTTTCAAATGAGGTGGGCGGAGGGAGTAAAATTTTGGGATGAAGTGGAATTTATAACGATTGAGGTGGGAATAACAAAACATGACGTCTGTTCATAGTTTTTCCAGCTAAAGGCAATAGGAAAAGAACGGTGATAGAATTAAAAAGTAGAAACTGGAGAGTGGATTGGTGAATCAAACGTTGAATTCTCGGTCAATTTCTTTCCAACGGTCGACAAAATGAGCAAACGATAATACTCGCAATCATTCAAATTTTGAATTCTCCCACATAAATTTTGCTACACTAGAAGAACTGAAGTAGAGTTGAACTGCAACGGTCGGATTTGATCGTGAATCAACTTGGAAATCTCGGTTAATTTTGATCTGCAACGGTCAAATGGGCAACTATAATCAACTCCTGAGTTTCAATTTCAAATTCAAATTCTTCCCAAACCCCCCACATAAATTTTGCGACACAAGAACCCTAAATCGCCCATCACTCACCTCTCTGTCTTTCAGCCTAGTTAGAAGAAGGTCCGTCTTTGCGTTCACGTTTATGCTCCGGAAATGACCTCTGGTGGCCGGAACCGTTCCTCGTTCTATCGACATCCTCAGTCGCTGCTCTCGCCCTTTTCAATCTTTCCCAGGTCTCTCTCTCTCCATAATCAATACAATTTTCGGTTATGTTTTTTTGTTGGGTAATTTGATTGGCTTTTATTCTATTGGTTTCGATATAGCTAGTGATGGATTTTTTTATTTTTTTTTGATTTCATGTTAAGTTTGAATTTTTCACTAGCCAATACCTAGATTTCTGATTAGTTTTTCAGGTGTTGTAAATTGTGGGAATTAGCCTTGTGAATTATCAATCTTAATTTTTTTTGTGTTTTGGTCCATTGTTTCTCTCAGCTTTGCATGGGTTTGCATGTTCTTAGAAGATGCTAAGAGAAGAGATTTTTCTTTCTTGATTGTTTCCCTTGATTGATAACTTTGTCCATTCCTATCTTCTGAATCTCCTGCTCAACAGATTGCTGTTATTTAGCTGTTCTCATATATGGACCTAGGTTCTGAGTAATGTGAATTTATTTCAAGGATTTAGTGGCAAGATGTACTGAAATTTGATGAAATTAACCGTTATTTTTGGCAAGTCTGACAAGTTACACTGGAAGTTTGGCTGATGAGATTTAAGATCTTTGTTGAGATTTGATCTTATTCCTTCACTCTCATCCATGCTTGTTGGTGTGTGGGTGGGTGAGGTGCATCTATGAGTGGCACTTGCTCTGATGAATGGGCTCAGTTTATTTCTTTTTGGTTGTGTTTTCTAGGTAGTTAAATGGGTTCTTTTAGGGATGAGAGTGCTCCTTCTAGGACCATAAAAGGAGTAATTTGTTTTACTTTTGAAATCAAGTTGACCATTTTTTGAATCAATAATTGACAATGGAATGGTAAAGTGTCTGAACACACCGAAAAGTATGGCGGACTATAACCTTCATTCGTTCTGAAGAAGCTGCAAATTAGGTTTCGAGTAGATTGTAAAAAGATTAAAATTGGATGACTGAAGGATCATTAAGGTGGGATTACATCAGCTTATAGTTTAGGTTCTTGGGATTTCTTGTTACTCACCATGAAAGCACAGAAATAGAAAAAAGGAGGTTTAGTCTGAAATGGGATAATTCCATATAATTGTGCTTCTGTAATCTCGTTTATCAGAATTTTTATAGATTTGATTTCACAATTTCATCATATAACATTTTAGCTCAGGTCCAGACAACTTGGTATTTGAAGGGGGGGGGGGAGTGTGTGTTTGTCAATACCTGACTTATGTGAGAACTTTGAATGTTTTATTGCACATGTCTAAGTTTCTAGAAATCCCCCTTAGGTACTAACTTTTCAATGAAAATGCTGGAGGAAGACGCAGCATGTTAACATGAGATATTGGAACCACCCTTGCAGTTATTCTTGCTACTTAATTGAATCTTCACACAGATAAGATTGCACTGCCGTCCTAACGTTAACACATTATGGATATAGTATGCTTCTATATGTATATTAACATCGTAAACACGTAATTTGTCACTTTTTTGCATTTGCGGCACTTTTCTCTGAGACTGTATAATGTTTTGAAGCACATCCCTACCATTCCACTTCAGGACTAACCTGAAGTGGTTATTTTAAGTTACATTACTGCCGCCATTATAAGAAATAAGCCTATTCATGTAAATACAGTAATTATAAGCATTTATAAGCAGCAAACATAATATCAATATGTGGTGAAAATTAGGCGTATTTACATAAGTCCGTGTTGACATGTGGATGTGTTTCGTAAAGAATTGATTATCTACTGTTGAGGGCTCCCTGCATTCGCTTGGATTGGAAGGATATGCATTTACCTTCAAGGTTGAGAAAGTAAGTAACCTTAATGATCTTTCTAAATCCTCTTTCCAGCTTCCTTATCATTGTTTCTTGCTCTACTGTAACGTTTTGAATTATGCTTGTAATCTGCACCCAAATCCAATAATGTGTTTATCCATGGAAATCTAATACTGGTATGAGTCGAGGTTTATACTAATTTAAATACATGCATAATGCTCCCTCCATCCCAAAACGATCTTCCCACTTTATTGCTGTTAATATGATGGAACTTTGAGCGATTAGTTTAGTTTAATTTATTATCTATGTATTTCTCTCTGTGTGCGCGAACCAAGTTTTGGGTTTGCCCTTGCAGCCTCACCCATTATCGCCTGTTGCTCTTTGGCTGAATATTGGTCGCTTGTTATTTAATATCTAGTTCCCCAGATGGAAAAGTCGCCTTCCTTGTGGTTTATTTATATAATTTGAACTTCATACATCATTTAGGGTTATGTTTCCATACCAAAATGTAGTAGTCCTACCCTCGCCCGTTTCTGCTTGAAAGAGCCTGATGATCCTTTTTCAAATGTTCCTTTCAAATCATCTGGTAACAGATATAATGAGCAAAAGTACTACTAACTCCGTCCCAAAATGAATGTCCAGTAAATCTTCAAATTTACTCTTGATTGATCAAGAGCAAATTTGAATTTTTTTTGGACATTCATTTCGGACGGGAGGGAGTATAATCTTCCAACCCGATCCTGCATGTATGAAACAAAACTGGTCAATACCAGAAACGAGCTTGTTGCATTGGCTATTTGCAAGGGTACTTAATATACCCTTCAAATTATTTACTTTTACAAGAAGAACTGCTTAAGTCGACTGGAGGGACTATTTGTTAATGTATTTGCTATCACAACATGAAGGACGAGAGGGAAGCGATGGCCTGCGGATTTTGCCAATGTTTTTGAAACTGCTGCTGCTGCTCATCATGGGATTGAAGTAGCAGTTGAGTTTGAGCCTCTTGACAATGATCATCCCATTCAATGCCCTTTGCTGGAACCGCTAATTCTTAATGTAAGTTTAAAAACAAGTTTTTGTTTTCCTTAATATTCATATCTATTCTACTACACTGCCAAACAATTTTCTATAATGAGATTCGGATACCAATTGGGTGAAAGTGAAACTAGATGGGCTGCTTATCCTTGATGTTAGGTGGCTAAATCTTTTTTGTTTTCTGGATTACATAGGGATATATATTGGCTCGCTATTCTCAGATTTGAAACACGAACTAGTTTGAGGTTTTAGGTATTCCATGTCATTTATTCCATGATGTGAAGAATGCAAATTTTAGTTAAGCCCTAGAGACTAGTGGTGTTGGATTCATGGAGATGAGGGATTCTCTTTCGACAGAAGTGACATAGTTTGTGGAGTTGTATGTTAAGGAGGTGAGGAAGATACATGGGTCGGATAATGGGAAAACAAGGTGTTAAATCATATATGAAATGGGCTCTAGTTCTTTCTTGAGGTGTTGAATTTGTACATGGTTGAGCTTAGTTGGATGCGTTAATCAGAATCAAGACCCACTTTCATGAAGAATGAATTGCCTTCTGCTTTTCTAAGTAGTAAGCAGCAGTAACCTTATCTTGGCTTCTTTTTTAATCAAATAATTATATTCATTATAGATTAATAATGCCTTAATCACATGGGTTAATGTCTCTTTGCCGTCCTCAAATCTTTTTTATTAGCTTATCTCTCACTGACTAAACTAGTAATTTTTCCTTCCCAAACATAATCTTGTCCCACCAAGGCAATGTTCTGGTCTTCAGGGTGATAACATAGCTCAACGATGCAAACACAATAATCTAAAAATAGGCATATTCATACAGACAACTCCGCACAATGTCTTACAACACTCATAACATAACATATATAATCATTCTTAATAGGGAAACATAATATTGTTTGACAAGTCTGGTACTATTTCAAATGAGATCGGCCCGCATCCAAAACTTGGCTTCAATTTGAACACATATTCCTTTAGATCAAACTAAGGATGACAGAGAAAGAACAACTAAGATCAATGAAAAAAGCTACCTTGCCACAATTTTATTGCTCAGCCTCTTTTGTGCTCTTAATCATTGAACCAAAGTCTTCAACTCATCAGGGAACTTCTTTAGGAGCACCTTCTCAAACTCAACCTTGTCTAAGGGCTTGGCATTGTGGTCAGCATGTGTCTCTGCAAGCTTGGTGTATATGGTTGCAGACAGGCGGGTTTTGTGTTTTTTTCTCTTTAATTGGTGACCAATTAGCATATGAGCAAACCACATCAAAACACTTGGAGCAAGTGGCTGATTTGATGGATCTTATCGATAGTAGGACAGTAAAGGGAGTCTGATGTTCATCCTACAACAAAATAGCGTCAGGATAGATGTGATCTTATCGATAGTAGGACAGTAAAGGGATTTGACGGAGGAAAAAGGTTGAAAGGTTTATAAGAAGCAAAGGGAGTGACTACTAACGTTGTGCGATGTACCCTTTTTCTTTTGATAGAAACAGAAGATTTTTTGAATAATAAAAAGGAGGTCAAGAAAGACAGATTATATGTCCATTGCTGCATGAAATAGGAACTTGCCCTTTACTAAATCAGTAATTGCTTGAGGCTGGTATATGACATGGCAGGTGGTACGGTAATTATATTCATTAGCTTACCATTATATTCAGAAAACTGCTATTGGTTGCAGTTCTTTACGTAATTAAACTAGAAACCTGCCTTCATGTTTGTGTTTGAGACCTCTTCAGTGTTTGAAACTTGGCAACTTGCTGAAATACTGGTTTGCCTCTTCAATTATATGCAGGGTAAGCTGAAGAATATAAAGCACATTTCACGACAATATACAACTTTGTATACCTTTTAGGGACGTATCTGAATCCCATGTAAGTATTCCAGCTTTTCAGAATGTATTTCATTAATTTTAAAATTTTGTGTTCCAAGTGTATATTTTATTTCAGTGTCAGATATATAGTTAGTGATTGGGTTTTGTTTACGATGACATAATCGACCGTGTGGATTAGCCCAAGAGAACTATAATCCACTTTTTTGAAGATTAAATCCATTTCTAATATCTTCTTATTCTAATTTTAAATGTCTCCTTTGGTAGCTGGGATAAACATGTGGTGATGGTAATATATCTAACTTCAAAGGATAATAATATCAGAATGAGCAGAACACCTCTTATCATCCTGGACTGAGTAATTCCTCCGCTATTAAATTCTGATTAATGGAAGATAGGGATAACTTATTTAATCCAAAATCACCCTTTGGCGAACTAAGATTTATATATGTTTCACCTGATCTAGCGTATTTTATATGGAACAAGTGAATAGTATTCTTTTATCGTAACAACAATTTGTTCTTATTTGCAGCGACAGGTTGCACCTGACATCAAATGGCAATGCAGTTGTCCACCAAGAAGTTGTCAGAGTTCTGAGTGAAAGAACTATTGCACAACATATGCTCCATCTGCTATGGTAATATTCAAACAACTGTGTTTTTAGAAATAATTTAAAAGGTACGCTCATTCTTATCCCAAGTTTTCCTGTTTAAGTATACTTGTATTGGAAATATTTCAAACTTATTTATCATTCTTGTTAATTCTAATCCCACTAGGAAGAACCTTTCTTAAGACTTCAGCAGAAAAAATATATTAGAGTGTCATCAATACTGGACAGATATTACATATAAATGGTAAAAAAGGCTTATTAACTATGGTTGGCCGTAGGCTAGAAAGCATAGAGAAGGAGGTTCGAAAGAATATGCAGTAGTACAGCTGTCCTTAAGCATTATCACTGTTACCATGCCTATCACTGTTACCAGCCGACGTAAACAACCACACTCGACTGACCTCCACCAACTTAACTTCTACCTAAATTGGGTTATTAGCAGCAAGCACATTTCTTAATATTAGACAATATGCTCTCTTCTATACAAATATACAAGCAAATGCTGTGTTGTTAGGTGACTAAATCTCTATTTATTTTTCTTGTGTTCTATGACCTTGATTATAAGAAAGATATCTTTCCCTTGCTTTTTTGCATGCATGATCACGCTTGCTTCTAGTTTTGGTTACTTTGTTTGTTCAATTTTGCATTAATGGTGGTTGTTCTATCTTACTATGCTTGTTATTATTCCGATTCTGCTTGTGTTTATGATATTCTTTTTTTTTTTTTTTTTTTTTTTTGAAACCACTCTTTTTGTCGTTATTGTTGTATCTATTCCAAATTTAGTTCATTGTTATGTTTTAAATGGTTGTGTTGTTGCTAATGTTTTTATGTTGATTTGATTGCATTTTTTCCTAGATTTTTGTTTTTGATTCTTTTTATTTGTTTTTGTTTTTGATTTTGATTTCGTTTTTTTTTTTTTTTTTTTTTTTTTTTGGTTTTGTTTTTGATTTTGATTTTGTTTTTTGTTTTTGTTTTTCGTATTTGGTTTTTGTTTTTGCTATTATCTTTTTGCTTTTGTTTTCTTTAAACGTCTTTTGTTTTTTTGTCTTTTGCCTTGTTTTTTGTGTTTAGTTTTTGCTTTTTCTTTTGTTTTTATTTGCTTTTGTGTTTGTGTTTTTGTTTTTTGTTTTTTATATTTTGTTTGGTTTCGATTTTTTTTTTTTTTTTTTTTTCGTTTTCGTTTTCGTTTTTGGTTTTAGTTTGTTTTGTTTTTTGTTTGGTTTTTGTTTTTGTTTTTGCTTTTCTCTTTAGTCTTTTTGGTTCTGTTTTCTTTGGTTTTGTTTTTTTTGAACTTTTTCTTTTGTATGTTGTTTTTTTTTTCTTCTAATGAGCTTTTTTTTTGTGGCAATTCAAAGGTTTTTATAACCTTTTGTTGTTGATGTTAGTTGATGATGTTTGATTTAATTATATTTTCTTTTTAAATTGCAATTTCTGGAATGTGTCTCTTTTAATTGTAATTTTGAGAGCCAATGCATATGAGTTTTATTTTTCAATTTATATTTTGGCATTGCTCTTTGTTGTAGTTTTGAAATTCTTATTGTTGTCATTATTGATTGTTATTTAATTGTGTTTATTTTACTGTAATTTTGAAGTTGTCACTATTGTATTTTGAGTATTGTTGTTTTTCGATCATAAGTTTGCTATTGAATTTGTTTTCTTAATATGTAAGTTGAACATTATTATTGTTGGATTAGAAGCAATTCATGCTTTATTGTAGAATTTGAAGTAGCATGAGTATCGATTTCATTCTAGCACGCTAGGTATTTATTATCCTTGCCACTAATGGAGTAATTCAAGTAAGTTTGATCTAACTAGAATTTTGTTTTTACCAATTGATTAAGATATAACCTTTTATTATCTTTTCCACATTTCATTTTTTATATTACACATTCTTTGGATGTTATTAATTGAAGACAGGCCGGGATCTTTACCAACGAAATGCATCTAGGAGCTACATAAGAGACAAGAGTCGGGTAAAAGAATTCGATTTTCACCATTTAGTTAATCTTATTTATTTTTTTCAACTTTATAATATTTTTGTTGTCTTTTTCTAAGTTAGAATTTGGACAACATTATTTATCTTTTTTATTGTTATTCTCCAATTGCTATTTATTTATTAGTTATTATTTCCTTTAGTAAGTTGGAGATTACTATTATTGTCTTTATTTATTCTAGTAGCGGTATAAGAGGTCAATTTTTTCTTGGAAGATTTGAAGGATCGAGAAGCCGAGAACATCATATCATCAAGGTACTATTTTCCCACATTCTTGTTTTTATATTTCACATGTTTAAATGTTATTGAAGTAGGACGAGAATCTTTATCAACAGAATACATCCATGGGATATGTAAGAGACGGTAAATGAGGTTCGGTTTTCAACATTTGGTTACTATTTTATCTTATCTAATCTTTTTTCGTTCTATTATTTTTTGTCCCTTTTTTCTATGATTTTTGTTGATTATTATTCAATTGTAATATTAGATGGTGGTTTTGTACTTGTAGTTTTTTCTTCAGTTTTCCTTACTGTTATTTTTTATGTTAGTGTTTGATTTGATGGTTATTCTAATTGACTTGTTTGTTGTTCCTTTTCTTCATGTAATTTTTTGTGATTGTGTTTATGATATTCTTGTGTTTTATTTAATTTGAGCCATTTTTTTGTTTTTGTTTTTTTTTTTTCAATTTTTCTATTCTTTTATTTTTCTTTTGCTTTTTGTTTATCATAATTCGGCTTTCAATTTTTCATTTTTTATTATGTTTTATTTTTGTTTTAGTTTTTGCCTTTTTTTTGCTTTTCTTTTTCATCTTATTAATATTTTTGGGTCACGATTCTTTTCTTCTTTATTGCCTTTGTTTTGCAATTTATTGGTCTTTGTTTCTTTTGTTAATGTTAGTTTATAATGTGTGATTACGTTATTTTCTTCTCTATTTTTCTATTTTTGTTTTCGTATTCTTTTTTTTTTTTTTTTGTTTTCTGTGATTCAATTTTCATTTTTTGTTTTTTTACTTTTTTTTTTGGTTTTTTTCTTATTATTAATTTTTGGGTTACGATTTCTTTTATATCTTTATTTTCTGTGTATTTCAATTTATTTCTTTTGTTAATGTCAGTTGATGATATGTGATTACATTATTTGTTTTCAAATATGACTTTTATTTTATTTTGCACATTTTTTTATGCTAAACATACTTGGATGTAACTACATCCAAGCATATGTAGCGCGCATGTGCCTCGCATGCGTCTCCCTTTTTCCCGCGTCCACTCATTCCAGTGAACACTCTCTTTCTCTCCCACGGCTAATTCTATGTCCCGCGGATACACACCTTTCTATACTGCAGACGCATCTTTGCCTGCGCATATTCATTTATCTCTCCCGTTGATACAACCCTGTCTCGCAAGTACACCTTCCTAGATTTTTGTTTTTGATTCTTTTTATTTGTTTTTGTTTTTGTTTTTGATTTTGATTTTGATTTCGTTTTTGTTTTTGTATTTCTATTGGTTTTTTATTTTTGTTTTGGTTTTGTTTTTGATTTTGATTTTGATTTTGTTTTTTGTTTTTGTTTTCGTTTTTCGTATCTGGTTGTTGTTTTTGCTATTATCTTTTGCTTTTGTTTTCTTTAAACGTCTTTTGTTTTTTTTTTTTTTTTTGCCTTGTTTTTTGTGTTTATTTTTGCTTTTGCCTTTTCTTTGTTTTATTTGCTTTTGTGTTTGTCTTTGTTTTTTGTTTTTATATTTTGTTTGGTTTCGTTTTTGTTTTTCGTATTTGGTTTTTCGTTTTCGTTTTTGGTTTTAGTTTGTTTTGTTTTTTGTTTTTGTTTTTGCTTTTCTCTTTTGTCTTTTTGGTTTAGTTTTTTGTCTTTTGTTTTTGTTTTTTTTTTAACTTTTTCTTTCGTGTTTGTTGTTTTTTTTCTTCTTCTTCTTCTTCTCTTTTTTCTTTTTTTTTTTGCAATTCAAAGGTTTGTATAACCTTTTGTTGTTGATGTCAGTTGATGATGTTTGATTTAATTATGTTTTCTTTTTAAATTGCAATTTCTGGAATGTGTCTCTTTTAATTGTAATTTTGAGAGCCAATGCATATAAGTTTTATTTTTCAATTTATATTTTGGCATTGCTCTTTGTTGTAGTTTTGAAATTCTTATTGTTGTTATTATTGATTGTTATTTAATTGTGTTTATTTTACTGTAATTTTGAAGTTGTCACTATTGTATTTTGAGTATTGTTGTTTTTCGATCATAAGTTTGCTTTTGAATTTGTTTTCTTAATATGTAAGTTGAACATTATTATTGTTGGATTAGAAGCAATTCATGCTTTATTGTAGAATTTGAAGTAGCATGAGTATCGATTTCATTCTAGCACGCAGGTATTTATTATCCTTGCCACTAATGGAGTAATTCAAGTAAGTTTGATCTAACTAGAATTTTGTTTTTACCAATTGATTAAGATATAACCTTTTATTATCTTTTCCACATTTCATTTTTTATATTACACATTCTTTGGATGTTATTAATTGAAGACAGACCGGGATCTTTACCAACAAAATGCATCTAGGAGCTACATAAGAGACAAGAGTCGGGTAAAAGAATTCGATTTTCACCATTTAGTTAATCTTATTTATTTTTTTCCACTTTATAATATTTTTGTTTTCTTTTTTCTAAGTTAGAATTTGGACAACATTTATTTATCTTTTTTATTGTTATTCTCCAATTGCTATTTATTTATTAGTTATTATTTCCTTTAGGTAAGTTGGAGATTACTATTGTTGTCTTTATTTATTCTAGTGGCGGTATAAGAGGTCAATTTTTTCTTGGAAGATTTGAAGGAACGAGAAGCCGAGAACATCGTATCATCAAGGTAATATTTTCCCACATTCTTGTTTTTATATTTCACATGTTTAAATGTTATTGAAGTATGACGAGAATCTTTATCAACAGAATACATCCATGGGATATGTAAGAGACGGTAAATGAGGTTCGGTTTTCATCATTTGGTTACTGTTTTATCTTATCTAATCTTTTTCCATTCTATTATTTTTTGTCCCTTTTTTTATGATTTTTGTTGATTATTATTCAATTGTAATATTAGATGGTGGTTTTGTACTTGTAGTTTTTTCTTCAATTTTCCTTACTGTTATTTTTGATGTTAGTGTTTGATTTGATGGTTATTCTATAATTGACTTGATTGTTCTTCCTTTTCTTCTTGTAATTTTTTTGTGATTGTGTTTATGATATTCTTGTGTTTCATTTAATTTTGAGCCATTTTTTTGTCTTTGTTTTTTGTTTTCAATTTTTCTATTCTTTTATTTTTCATTTTGCTTTTTGTTTATCATAATTCGGCTTTCAATTTGTCACTTTTTATTATTGTTTTTATTTTTGTTTTAGTTTTTGCCTTCTTTTTTTTTTGCTTTTCTTTTTCATCTTATTAATATTTTTGGGTTACGATTCTTTTCTTCTTTATTGCCTTTGTTTTGCAATTTATTGGTCTCTGTTTCTTTTGTTAATGTTAGTTTATAATGTGTGATTACGTTATTTTCTTCTCTATTTTTCTTTTTTGTTTTCGTATTCTTTTTTTTTTGTTTTCTGTGATTCAATTTTCATTTTTTGTTTTTTGTTTTTTTTCTTTTGTTTTGTTTTTATGATTTTGTTTTTATCTTATTATTAATTAATTTTTGTGTTATGATTTCTTTTTTATCTTTATTTTTTGTGTATTTCAATTTATTTCTTTTGTTAATGTCAGTTGATGATATGTGATTACATTATTTGTTTTCAAATATGTCTTTTTATTTTCTTTTGCACATTTTTTTTATGCTAAACATACTTGGATGTAGTTAATTGAAAGCTGGTAAACTTTACCAACTTTGGGATAAACATGTCTGGCATATGTAGCGCGCATGTGCCTTGCATGCGTCTCCCTTTTTCCCGCGTCCACTCATTCCCGTGAACGCTCTCACTCTCTCCCACGGCTAATTCTATGTCCCGCGGATACACACCTTTCTATACTGCAGACGCATCTTTGCCTGCGCATGTTCATTTATCTCTCCCGTTGATACAACCCTGTCTCGCAGGTACACCTCTTTTTCTCAAGATATGGGGATTAGTATCTTCTAAGTACTTCCCACGATTAGACAAGGTCGGGGGAAGTCTTTTATCCAGTATTTGGGATTGTGGAGGAGCAGTGGATTGGGGGCTAGAATAAGGAAGTCCGCCACGTGTCCCAATCGTAGGGTGACACGTGACCTAGTTGAGTTTTCAAGGGAGAATTGCGGGATGGTCGATTACTACAGAGTGCATGTGCCTTAGACATGGCACATGGCCTTACTTCTCATTGACTATAAATACCCTACAATGGGATTCATTTGTAGCAAGAATTCTAATCATCTCATACAACATAATCTCCTAGACACTAAGTTCCGCAAGACTTGTCTTTCCCCAGAATCCCTCTAGTTCCTATTCTCGCTCCTCTCTATCGCTCTCTGGTGATCCGTGTAACACCTTCCTATCTCATATTACTTTATAAAATCCTAATACAACCACGTAGGACTACCCTCCTACACCAACGATATGCATTCACGAGCTTTGCAAGAGATATGAGTCAGGTAGAGAGTTTGATTTTCACCATTTTTTTAATCTTATCTATTCTTTATATTTTACATGTTTGTTGTTAAAGAAGGCAAGACGAGAATAAGACGAGTTTGCCAACAGAATACATCTACAGGCTACATTAGAGATGATAAATCAAGTTTGATTTTCAACATTTGGCTACGATGGTATCTAATCTTTTCCCTATTCTATTTTTGGTCTTTTTTTTTCTCATTTTAATATCTAGACTACTACTTCTGTTTGTGCATGCTTTTTGTTGTTTGTGATTCGATTATACGTTTGGTTACGATGTTATCTAATCTGTTTTTTGTTTATTGTTATTTTAATGTTAGTGTTTTGTTTTATGGTTGCTCATTGTAACTAAAGTGTTTATTCTTCTTGTTCTTCTTATGTTTTTTGCCTAATCGTGTTTATCATATTCTTGTTTTTTATTTAGTTTTGAGACCTTTCTTGTCTTTATTTATTTTTTTAATTATTTTTTTGTTTGATTTTCGTTATTCAGTTTTTGATTTTTGTTTTTTCTGTGGTTATTTGCTTTATTTATTATTATTGTTATTTTTGGGTTACGATTTGTTTCTTCTTTCTTGCCTTTGTTTTGCAATTTATAGGTCATTATTGTTGATGTTAGTTGATGATGTTTGGTTAGATTATAGGTTTTTTTTTTTTTTTTTTTGAATCTTTGTGATTGTGTTGTTATTATATTGCAACTTGAGAATGCTTTTAGTTTTTTATTGCAAATTTGGTAGATGATTGCGAATGCTTGTGAGGTTCTTTTTTTTTCAACTATATTTTGACATTACTCTTTTCTATACTTTTGAAAGTCTTATCGTTGTCATGATTGTTTATTATTTAATTGTGTTTATAACTTTAGTTGACGTACTATTATTGTTTTTTTAAGTGTAGTTGTTTATGATCCTAAGTTTCTTTTGATATTATGTTCATAATGTAAGTTGAGCATTATTATTATGGGATTAGACGTGGTCGACGTTTTCTTGGAGAATTTGAAGTAGCACGAGCATCGATTTCATTCTAGCACACGAGGTATTTTTCTTGGCACTAAGAAGTAATTCAAGTCTAATCTAATGGTTAAAATATGTCCTTTTATTATCTTTCCCTATTTCAATCTTTTATACACATACTTGTATGTTATTAATTGAAGACAGGCCGAGAATCTTTCCCAACGAAATGCGTCTACGAGCTACATCAGAGACAAGAACCAGGTAAAAGAAATTCGATTTTCACCATTTAGAATCTCTTTTTTTCCACGTTCTATTTTTTTTTCTAACTTTAATATTCAGTCAACTAATAACTTTTATTATTTCCTTTAGGTATATTGGAGATTTTTATTGTTGTTTTTATTTATTATAGTGGAGCGAGAAGCCGACAACATCATTGCATCAAGGTAATAACTTTCCCTTAGTCTAGCTTTTTTATATTTCACATGTTTGGATGTTATTGAAGTAGGACGAGAATTTTTATCAACAAGATACATCCACGGGCTACATAAGCGACGATGAACCATGTTCGATTTTCTATATTTGGTTACTATGTTATCTTATCTAATCATTTTCCCATTCAATTATTTATATCCACGAGCTACATAAGGGACGGTAAACCAGGTTCGATTTTCAATATTTGGTTACTGTGTTATCTTATCTAATCTTTTTCCCATTCTATTATTTATTGTCCCTTTTCTTTGTATAATTTTGTTGTTTATAATTTGATTGCAATATTAGTAATTTGATTGCAATATTAGTGGTGGTTTAGTAGTTGTAGTTATTTTTAGTTTTCCCTATTAATATTTTTTATGTTAGTGTTTGATTTGATGGCTACTCTGTGATTGACATGTTTGTTCTTCATCTTCTTCTTGTGATTTTTTTCTTGATCTTGTTTATGATATTATTGTGTTTTATTTAATTTTGAGACCTTTTTTAGTCTTTTTTTTTTTTTTTTCTATTTTTCATTTTTTTCGATTTCTCTTTTTTATTATTTTCTTTTTATTTTTTGTTTTTCGTAATTCGATTTTCATTTTCATTTTTTTGATTTCCTTTTTGTTTTTTGTTTTTCGTATTTGTTTTTGTTTTTGCTTTTGTTTTTTGTTTTTGTTTTTTCCTGCTTATTTGCTTTTTGTTTCTTATCATATTAATATTAGTGGTGGTTTAGTAGTTGTAGTTATTTTCAGTTTTCCCTATTAATATTTTTTATGTTAGTGTTTGATTTGATGGCTACTCTGTGATTGATATGTTTGTTCTTCATGTTCTTCTTGTGATTTTTTTCTTGATTGTGTTTATGATATTATTGTGTTTTATTTAATTTTGAGACCTTTTTTTGTCATTTTTTTTATTTTTTTTTTTATTTTTTCGATTTTGATTTTTTTTTCTTTTCTTTTTATTTTTTGTTTTCGTAATTCGTAATTCGATTTTCATTTTTTTGTTTTGATTTCCTTTTTGTTTTTGTTTTTCGTATTTGTTTTTGTTTTTGTTTTTGCTTTTTGATTTGTATTTTTGTTTTTTTCTGTTTATTTGCTTTTTGTTTCTTATCATATTAATATTAGTGGTGGTTTAGTAGTTGTAGTTATTTTCAGTTTTCCCTATTAATATTTTTTTATGTTGGTGTTTGATTTGATGACTACTCTGTGATTGACATGTTTGTTCTTCATGTTCTTCTTGTGATTTTTTTCCTGATTGTGTTTATGATATTATTGTGTTTTATTTAATTTGAGACCTTTTTTTGTCTTTGTTTTGTTTTTTGTTTTTTTTTTTCAATTTTTTCCGATTTTTCTTTTCTATTCTTTTCTTTTTTATTTTTCGTTTTCGTAATTCGATATTCATTTTCATTTTTTTGTTTTGATTTCCTTTTTGTTTTTTTTTGTTTTTGTTTTTTGTATTTTTTTCTCCTTCTGTTTATTTGCTTTTTGTTTCTTATCATATTATTAATTTTGGGTTACATTTTTTTTTTTTTACAATTTATTGGACTTTATTTCTTTTGTTAATATTAGTTGATGATGTGTGATTACATTATTTTGTTTTTAAATATGACCTTTTAGTTCTTTTGTACTTTTTTTTAATATTAAACATACTTGGATGTAGTTAATTGAAGACAAGCCGAGAAACTTTACCAATTGCTGGATAAACATGTCCCGTATATGTAACGCGCACGTGCCTCCCTTTTTCCCTCGCCACTCTTACCTGTATGAACGCTCTCTTTCGCTCCCACAGTTACATCTTTGTCTCGCGGATACAAACCTTTCTCTACCACTGATCCATCTTTGCCGTGCAGATTCATTTATCTCTCTCGTTGATACAACTGTGTCTTGCGGGTGCACCTCTTTCTCTCGATATATGCGGGTTGGTATCCTCTAAGTACTTCCCATGATTAGACAAGGTCGGGGGAAGTCTTTTATCCAGTATTTGGGATCGCGGAGGAGTAGTTGATTGAAGGTTAGAATAACAAAGTTCGCCACGTGTCCCAATCATAGAATGACACGTGCCTAGTTGGGTTTACAAGAGAGAATTGCGGGATGGTCCATTACTACAGAGTGCATGTGCCTTGCACATGGCGCATGACCTTACTTCTCATTGACTATAAATGCCCTACAATGGGATTCATTTGTAGCAAGAAGGCTAATCATCTCATACAACATATTTTCTCTCTAGACACAAAGTTCCGTAATACTTGTCTCTCCTCGAAATCCCTCTAGTTCCTATGCTCGCTCCTCTCTATCGCTCTTTGGTGATCTATGTAATGCCTCTCTACCTAGAAAACTCTCATAGTACTTCATAAAACCCTAATACAACCCCGAAGGACTACCCTCCTAAACTAATGAAATGCAGTCACGTGCTGCGTAAGAGATATCAGGTAGATAATTTTGATTTTCACCATATTTCAATCTTATCTATTATATATGTGTGTGTGTATAATATATATATATATATAAATATATATATATATATATATATATATTTTCACCATATATCTTATCTATTATATATGTGTGTGTGTGTATATATATATATATATATATATAATATAGACGACATTAGAGACGGTAAACCAGGTTCGATTTTCAACATTTGATTACGATGTTATCTAATCTTTTCCCATTTTATTTTATTATTTTATTTTTGTCATTTTTCTCATTTTAATATCTAGATGACAACTTTTGTTTGTTGTATGGTTTTTGTTGTTTATCATTCGATTACAATATTGAGTGGTGGTTTTGTGCTTGTATTTATTGATATTTTTTATGTTAGTGTTTTATTTTATAGTTATTCATTGTTTGTTCTTCTTGTGTTTTTTTCCATGATTATATTTATGATATTCTTGTTTTTTATTTAATTTTGAGACCTTTCTTCTTCTTTTTATTTTTATTTTTTGTTTTTTTTATTTTTGTTATTCAATTTTGAGTTTTGATTTTTTTATTTGTGGTTATTTGCTTTATTTATTATTAATGTTATTGTTATGATTTTTTTTTCTTCTTTGTTGCATTTGTAACTGACTTATGTGAATGCTTGTGAGGTTCTTTTTTTTTTTCCAATTATATTTTGACGTTTTTTTTTTTTTTTTTATATATAGTTTTGAAAGTCTTATCGTTGTCATGATTGTTTATTACTTAATTGTGTTCTTTACTTTATTTAAGGGTGCTACTATTGTTTTTTTAATTTTACTGTAGTTGTTTATGATCATAAGTTTGCTTTTGATATTATTTTCTTAATGTAAGTTGAGAATTATTATTGTGGGATTAGACGTGATCAATGCTTTCTTGGAGAATTTGAAGTGGCACGAGCATCGATTTCATTCTAGCACACGAGGTATTTTTCTTGGCACTAATGAAGTAATTCAAGTAAGTGTAATCTAAATAGAATTTTATTTTTTACCAATTGGTTAAAAGATGTCATTTTATTATTATTCCCAATTTCATATTTTTATACACATACTTGTATGCTATTAATCGAAAAAAGGCCGAGAATCTTTACCAACGAAATGCATCTACGAGCTACATAAGAAACAAGAATCAGGTAAAAGAAATTCTATGTTCACCATATAGAATCTTTTTTTTTTTTTTTTTTTATGTTCTATTTTTTTTTTTTTATCTAACTTTAATATTTCGCCAACTTTTATTTATTTTAGTTATTGTTATCCTCCAAATGTAATTATCCAATGGTTATTATTTCCTTTAGTAAGTTGGAGATCATTATTGTTGTTTTTATTTATTCTAGTGGTGGTATAAGCGGTCGATGTTTTCTTGCAAAATTTGATGGAGCGAGAAGCCGACAACATCATATCATCAAGGTAATATCTTTCCCACATTCTAGTTTTTATATTTCACATGTTTGGATGTTATTGAAGTAGGACGAGAATCTTTATCAACAGGATACATCCACGGGCTACATAAGAGCCGGTAAACCAGGTTCGATTTTCAATATTTGGTTACCATGTTATATTATCTAATCATTTTCTCATTCTATTATTTTACCCACGGGCTATATAAGGGATGATAAACCAGTTTCGATTTTCAATATTTGGTTACTATGTTATCTAATCTTTTTCCCATTCTATTATGTATTGCCCATTTTCTTTGTATGATTTTTTTTTTTTTTTTATGATTAGATTGGAATTAGAGAGTGGTTTAGTAGTTGTAGTTATTTTTAATTTTCCCTATTGTTATTTGTTATGTTAGTGTTTGATTTGATGGTTACTCTTTTATTGACGTGCTTGTTCTTCATGTTCTTGTGATTTTTTTCGGATTGTGTTCATGATATTATTGTGGTTTTTTTATATATATTTTGAGCCCTATTTTTTTGTCTTTGTTTTTTGTTTTCTATTTTTGTTTTTTTATTCTTTTATTTTTGTTTTTTTTGTTTCTAGTAGTTTGATTTTCATTTTTTTTCCCAATTTTTTGTCTTTGTTTTTCTTCGTTTTTTAATATAATTATTTTTTTGGGTTAGGAATTTTTATTTTATTTTATATTTATTGCCTTTGGTTTGCAATTTTTTAGACTTTATGTCTTTTGTTAATGTTAGTTGATGATGTATGACTATAATATTTTTGTTTTTAAACATGACCTCTTATTTTCTTGTGCATTTTTTTATACTAAACATACCCAACTATAGGATAAGCATATCCCGCATATGTAGCGTGTACGTGCTTCGCATGTGTCTCCCTTTTTCCCGCGTCCACTCATTCTCGTGTCAACCCTCTCACTTTCTCTCCCACGGTTACATCTCTGTCTCTCGGATACAACTCTTCTCTACCGCATATGCATCTTTGTCACACATATTCATTTATCTCTCCCCCTAATACAACTCTGTCTCGCGGGTGCACCTCTTTCTCTCGAGATATACGGCTTGGTATCCTCTGTACTAATCACATGGCTACTGGATTCAAATGCGTTAATAAATGTCTTCATCTTCTTCATATACCTTCTTCATTTATGAGTGCAACAACCAAGCAACCATTAATAAGGGAACTAAATTTTCATCTCTCCTCCATAAAATCTCTGAATTCCTCCCCTCCCTTCCCATATATCTTGATCACGTTTTCTCACCTCCTCCATCCTTATACTCCCTCTGTCTCAAAATAGATGTCGTTTTGGAGTCTTTCACACATATTAAGAAATGCCTTTAATGCATGTGAAGAAGTCTCAAATACCCCTAAAGTAATTCAACTACCTAGGTAATTAAATGATTAGGTAAGAGATAGTTCACTATCATTATTAAGGGTACAATGGGTATACAACAATAAAAAAACTTTGAAAATAGTGAAACGACAAGGTGAAAATCTCGTGAAAAACTTGTTTACACTCGCTTTAGTGTAAAAAACTTTGAAAATAGTGAAACGACAAGGTGAAAATCTCGAGGGCTTCATTCATAGCGAAAGGGAATATAGCGTTTGCGACAAGGTCATAGTCTTCAGACGTGAGGTCGTCAGACTTAGAGGAAGACTCAAACTTAAAAGTCAAAATTCTAGACTCAGGGGAAGAGGATTTTGGGCAAGTGACGGGGGATTTTGCGGGAGGAGCGGCGGGAGAAAGAGTAAGCCCAGTGTCCCAATCATGAAATCCGGAGTGGCTATGGGACCTCCGAGTGTGCACCAGTTCTTTAGCTCGCCCTCCATGGGTACCACTAATGTTCTTGGGTCAATATCGTTCTCTGATTCGTTTCCGATAGCGGCTACCATGTCGTCGTCTAGCCCCAGAGCTCCCAGGTGTTGAAGCAGACATTGGCCGTCCCACGTCTCAGTCAAACTCAGAGTCTCTGTCTGTTCCCCCGCTGGCTTGTCGAGCGACACGGATTCGAGTTGATCTGCCAAGTCATTTGCGACCTTAGTGGTATACTCGTATCGAGTAGTCGTTATTCTTCCCGTAGCTTTATCGTGTTCTATGTAAGTTAGTTTTAGGTTGGACCGGTCGAATTCCACATCCCTGAAGATCTCGAACCCTTTCTGCAACTTGCCGGTGTGATCAAACCATGGTTCTGTGAATTCGAAGCACGAAAACTCCTCGCCTTCTTTAATGAAGTAACTGTTAAGGGAAAGGCGGTATGGCCGCATTTCAGGATTTTTGTAGGGAAGCCTCACTTTCTTGAGGAATTCTATCCTTTTCTGCTCTGCTCTGTCTTCGGGAGTGAGGGTGTATCCAAGGCCAAACAGTCCTCGGTGATCGACCTCCTCAACCAAATCTGTAGGACCTGTAAGTTTTTACCTAGCCGCAGCCCCGGTAAGAAGCCCATATTTCGTAGTATCTCGACAACGGGTGCCACTTTGTCTGATGTCTTGGTGAGGTCGATTGCGCAGATCTGTGCTTGAGCGACTATTTCGAAGCCATTGAAGAGTCTGCTCTCTTCTCCGTGTTGTATTTGTAACACAGGAATGCCCTTGGTGTCCGTCCCTTGGGCGGTTACTAGGTCACTGTAAACAATGGTCACTTCAATTCCTGACTGGAACGACACACATTGATGCAAGGAAGAGGGAACTGCTCCCGACTGGTGTAACCATGGCCGTCCCAGGAGGAGAGAGAAGATGGCAGGAATGTCTATGACTTGGAATTCAGTAGGTAGGATCTTAGTTCCGACCGAGATGGGCAGAGTGACAATTCCTATAAATGCGCGACAGGTGGAGTCGTAAGCCTTGATGGTCTGCTTAGATGGCCTCAAGTTAGTGGCGCGAACCCCAACAACATCCATCATTCTTGACGGTAGGATATTGATAGCAGAACCATTGTCAATGAATACACGGGGAATTTTCTTGCCATCCACCTTGACAGTGATATACAACGGCTCATTGTGGTCAACCCCAAACATCAGTTTGTCTAGCTCTGAGAAAGTGATGATGTTTCCGTAATGGATGTTGCCAATCATGTGCGTAACATTCTCTGGAGTAGTATTTGATGGGACCATTGTAGCGGCGAGGTTCTTCTCAAGCATGAGACGGTGAGTAAGGGGGGAGGTGAGTAGGGACCATAACGATATGTGTGCTTAGGTTTGCTTGAGTTGGGTAAGGATATAGTCTTCCTTTTCGAGATCGGCTTGCTCAGGTTCCTTGCCAAAGATCTTCTTGGCACCTTTTGGGTCGGATTGGTACACTTGACCGCATCTCATAAGTAGGAAAACTTCTGCTCGCAGCTCGTCTAGGGAAAATGGCGCCTCATTGTGAGGGGGCGGGATCTCTATCTCCTCCGCCTCTTTGAAGATTTCGGCCCAAGACAAAGGTTGGTCGGGTTTGGATCCTTCCTTGTCTAGAGAATCTACTTCACTAGCTAACTCTTCTAAAGACAACAAGTAGCAAGAAGTTCCTTTATTAATCATTGGGGTACAATTTGTTCCATCACAGTCCGCCACAACAGGCTCGGTCGGATCAGTGATCTCGCTAATTTCTACCACGAGTACATCGCTAGCTATTGAATTCCTAGGGTCCTCTATGATGCCCACGTGGATGAGCTCTTGTTTTGCTTTCTTGAGGGCGAAGCATTCTTCGGTGGTATGACCGGTACACTTGTGGTAGTGGCAGAACTTTGACAGATCGCAGCGTAGATGAGAGAGATGCCCTTCCAGTGGTTCGTGGATCCTTTTCTTCATGAGAACTTCGAGGACACTAGCCATTGTCACCTTTGCTTTGGCGAAGGAATCTATGAGCTCTAGAATGCTAATTTCACTTGTTTGCACCATGTTAACTCCACCGTTGTTGGGAAGGGGATTTTTCACCACGTTGGGACCCTTCGGCTTCTCAATCTTCTGGTCATTGATTAACCCTTGAACTACACGCTTCAATTTGAGGCAACCATCTGTCGTGTGTCCCATGTACTTGTGGTAATTGCAAAACTTGGAAGCATCCAAGTTGGCCCTCGGGTTGGCGGGTTGGTAGTTTTCCAATGGCTTGATGAGGCCTCTCTTGAATAGCACGTCAAAGACTTTCCCCATGGGCATGCCAAAGTCATCGAAATGTTCCTTCTCTCTTTGCGGCGGAGGCCCGTTTCTTGTGACAGCTTGAACATCAAACGGAGCATCATTTTGAATGTTGACTTGTTCGGCTGCCTCTTTCCCACCCTTAGGCGTGGGATTCGTAGGAGCTTTGTAGCGGAATGAGTTGTTGTCGCTTTTGGTTGTGTCTTTTGGTGGCACAATCCCAGTGATCCCAGCTTCATACCTCACTCCGGCGTTTACCATTTCTCGCAGATCGGGGAAATAACCATTACTGATGGCTACTTTCAATTCAGGGAGCAAGCATTTGTAGAAAATCTGTTTTTGTTCTTTCGCCTTAGGGGGATATTGGACCTCACACAGCCTATGGTTCCACCTCTTGTAAAAGTCGTAGATAGGCTTGCCGGGCTTTTGCATGGTGTTCTCAAGGTCGGTTCGGTTCACATGCCAATCCAAATTAGCTTGGTACTTCTCGCAGAACACGGTACTAATTTGATCCCAAGTTTGCCTCTCGCTCGGGTCCAATCCCAAGAACCAGCGCAAGGCTATACCATCCAAAGTGCTATGGAAAACACGAGCCATCAGCTCGTTGGTGCAATCTCGAGCTCTCATAGCTAGCACATAACTATCCAAATGAGTCTTAGGGCAAGAATCACCATGGAACATTGCCACTTTAGGCATCTTGAAATCTTTTGGAAGAGCCCTAACTTGGCTAGGATTGATTGTCTTGGTAGTAGGAGCGGTTTGTTTGTCTACAGTTTCTATCAACTTACGCATTTGCTCTTGCATGGCCATGACCACAGGGTGGTTGGAGATGTCAGGGACGGATTCTGGCATAGTGGTAGGAGGAGTTATTGAGGTGGTGGGAGCGGCCATCCCAACACTAAGAGGCAATGAGGGTGCAGGCAGCTTGCTAGTAGAGAGGCAGCCAACAAGCAGGTCAGGGGAAGGCTCATAGACACCTTTGTTCTTGCTCATGGTAGTAGTTCCCTTTTGGGCATAGAGAGAGAGGTGGGACACTTCTGTAATTTGGTAGGTGGAAGGTAGGGGCATTGGTGTTAGTGGGGTAGTTGGTGTCAACTTCTTCATCCTCAATGTAGACAAGATTGTTACCATCGGGTATTACCTCGGCTCCTTTCTTTTGAATGTGGCTCCTCAACTGTTGGTTGTGGTTCTCCAAAGTCTTGTTACTTTCTTCGAGATTCTTGATCTTTGCTTCGAGACCATTGAGGAAGTTTTGAAGGCTGGGGGAAGGCCATTGAGATTAGCCTCAGAGTTGAGCTCAGTAGTGCTAACGGTAGGAGCGACGAAGGCTGCAGAGACTGAAGTAGAGACGGGAGTTGTCATTGCTGATGTTGAGACTGAGAGCGGGGACGGATCAGAAACTTCACGTTGTAGTCGACCACCCTAACGGACCCAAACTTGCTTTGCTGAAAGGTTGGAGAGAGGCGAATTTTAGGAAGGGATAGGCTCATGCAAGTTAATGATGAGTGGGGATCTTGACAATAAACACTCATCTCACTCCCCATGGCACGTCCCTTGTAGGGAAATCAATTTTTTGTGCACTTTCTCTCAAAGATCTCGACTCATCATTAATTGACTTGGGGTGACACGCCCCCAAGTCCCGGGATTCCCTAATAGAACCTCGAACCTGGTGGGTGTGACTAACAAGAAACAAGAAACTAACAAGAAACGGGATGACATCTGTTTATAACAAACTGACATGATATATATACTCTAGAGTAAGGAGCTAAAATAGCTCACAACATGAGTTCTAAACAAGAAAATTAAAACCAAACTTGGTTACATACAGCGGAAGACATGCCTAGCACATAAGCTGGCATTACAAGATGTCTAGAGACAACAAGTACTATACAAGACTGTCTAACCCAAAATAAGGAGTTATACAACCCATACAAAATCGTCCTCACCAAAGTGTAAAAGGACCACGATCCCCAAAAGAATAACCACCTGCGTAGTAAGCTCCCAGCTAAGTCGAGCCTCACTGCGCACTATCACTAGCCTTCCTTTGATCTAAGGAAAACAAATAAACAAGGAACGGGGTGAGATAAATCTCAGTAAGCTATTAGATGCAATTACATGACATGTTATCATGCAATTCAAGTAGATACTCAAGTAATTATGTATCAAGTATCATCAAGTAACAAGTATATGAGAGGCTAAGCCAACTCATCAAGTAGCACATAAGGCTAAGTTATCACGTTACAAAGGATATTGCTTCCTTCCTTATCCCTCCCAAGAATACTATTGTTGTCGTAGCTTGTATTATTTTGACAAATCGTGATCAATATCAAAAAACTGCTTATACAGTATATATAAGAAGACCCGGTAACCAGTGTCATTCCCAAGATCAAGATTCACGAGGTGTTCACGAGTTTAACATTCACTTTTATCAGGCGTATTGCTCTAATAAAGGAAGCTATGCCCTTACTATGGCCTGTAGTAAGGGGTCAAGCGCAGATACATAGATCCCCGATTATCACTTTTGCCCCAGCCTCATGATAAGCGTGAACCTATATACCTCCGAACAAGCAAGGGCCAGCTGGACTCACACAAGAATGCACAAGTAGGTATTTACTTGAACTACGGGAGTAGAACTAATCCAAAAGTAGTGGACTAGCTCATCAAGAAACATGCTTCAAGTAATCAAGAAGTCACATTATTATCAAGTAACTATATGCAATGTTTGCACATACACATCAAGAACATGTCTCATACACGTTAGTGCTTGTTCATAGCACTTTCTAGTTCATTACCATACACATGTATTGGTTTCAAGGCATGTACAAGATTTTATAATCTTATATTCAAGTTCTCAATCCAATTCTATGGATGTTCAAGTCATATATAAGAGTTAATTGTCTTATACTCGAGTTATCATTCCAATCTTTGGACATTCAAGTCATATATAAGAGTTAGACATCTTATACTTCAAGTTCATCATCCTATACTTTGGATGTTTAAGCTCAAGACATTGTTCTAATGCTCCTAAGGTGCACAAACTTTGGTTTCAAGACACATATAACATATTAGTGCTTGTTCATAGCACTTTCTAGACATATAAAAGAGTTCTTCCTTTTATACTCAAGTTCTCATTTTAATTCTATGAGTACTCATATTCAAGACCAAGTTCTGATGCCCCAAAAGGTACATATACACTTGCTAGGACATCTTATACTAAGGCTATATACCTTAACGAGGGTTACTTCCAACTTGTACAAACTTTAAACAACATTTTTATTTTTCAAGGCAAGTGGGCGGGCACCCACTAGGGACCGGGCAGTCGCTCACTCAGCAAGTATTATGTGGGAATCTTTCAGTAGTTTTGGGCGGGCGCTCAAGGCTCATCTGGGCGGTCGCCCAAAGGATCGGGCGGGCACTCGGTGGTCACGCGGGCGGGCGTCTGGTACAAATTTCAGCAATTGTTCATTTCTTCCCAAGCTTATAAATTCTCCGTCCCAAGTGTAGGAGTATACTTTTTACTAACATTCTAACAACTAAGCAATGCCCAAGAGTGCATAACAAGTTCAAAACAAATATTTCAAGTTTACTCTTTCATTCCTACAAGGTATGTTTATACTCCCTTTGTCCCAAAATTACAAGTATCACAAAAATCACCCCAAACACGAAATTGACAAGCACAAGTATCAGGAATAACATATAGGCATGTTATTATAAGCAAGGGGGAGCTAATAACGTACCTACTCCGAAATCAAAGTCAACCAAACTTATTTCTGTTCGGCAGGAAACGCTCTATTCAACGCCACGAATATTTATCCGGGATCGGAATCAAGAACATATGGATAATTAAACTCGAGGAGTCGAGAATAGGGTAAAACCTAAACCTAACTTTTTGAGACAGAGGAAACGTAAACAAATTGGGGATATGCTTTCTCAGAGAAGAAGGCAAACCAAGATATACTTTCAACTTTCAAGAAATGACAACTAGGCCCCTCAAGTTTTACTTTTAACAAAAAGGCCCCTAAAGTCATATTTTTACAAATGACCCAAAAGTCAAAACTAGACATTTAACCACCTTAATATTCTAAAGCAGTTAAGAAATTAACCCAAGTAAAACTAGCACATAATATGCAAGTTCAAGAATTTAACAAGCAAGTCAAATATTTAACAAGAATAAGGATGGGCGTTACATGGGGATGACTCGACATAGACAACACGTTATTTGTCTAGTTAAGAAAAAGCTAGCCAAACCAACCGGTCAAAAGTTGGAGTGTCCTAACCTCTATGTGTGGGTTGACACGGGTAGGATAAAAGGTTCCCACAGCTCGCAAAGCGTACACGGTGAGTGGAGGAAACGAGTGTCTCGAAAGAGGGCGACAATAGCACCACCAATTTCTGCACATCGAATGCTCCGAGGGTGATGAGGGTTATGTGCAGTGCCGACACGGACTAGCGGTAGTGTGAGGCAAGAAACTAATTCTTTTTAAGGAGAAAAAGAGAAGTATTTTTTTTTTAATGTTTGCATCATGCAATGCAATGCAAGAGAGAAAGAAGGATAGATAAGAATGAACATCATGATAATAACGAACGTTAGACCCACTAGGTTTGAAATAGATTCAAAGCAGTCCCCAGCAGAGTCGCTACTGTGAATACCACTTTCCGATGAAGCGGCGCATGGGAAGTATCTTGTGATAATCATTAATAATAAAAGAGAATATTCATAGCAACATAAAAATATGAGAGTCGCCACGCCGTTTTAATTATAGCCAAAACATTGAGAAAAAGCATGCAAATGGGTTCGGGGGTCAAATTACGACAAGAGAAGAATATTAAGCGTTATCGCCCGAATGATCGGTCTTCCTATCATGATGCGGTGTAGGTTGTGTGCGGTGTTTAGAGACCGGATCCGAAGATTGCCTACGTTCCTCTCAACATGAGAAGCTCAGGTCAGCGTAGTTCGAGAAGAATTTAGAATAGGCAGAATAGTCGGGATCATGCATATTGAATGGGGAGTATTTACCAAAAGATTAGGGTTTAGAAGTAGTTCCTAGATCATGTTCGGGTTGATGAACCCTAGATCATCATCGCTATGAAATAACATACTACCTCCGTCCCAGTTTAAGGTTCTTAGTTTTTTTGATGTTTGTCTGAAGGATCTTTAAGCAATAATTGAAGGTTAATCTAACTATCTAAATGAAAATCTAAAACTTGTTATTGATAGACCATCATATATACTATCAATAACAAGTTTTAGATTTTCATTTGGATAGTTAGATTAGCCTTTAAATATTGCTCAAAAATCCTTCAGACAAAAAAAAAAAAACTAAGAACCTTAAACTGGGACGGAGGGAGTATTAATCATGAAGATCGAAACCCTAAATCTAGCATAAATAATGTTTTAATCTAAGAACATATTATGCACATATGAATATTATGAAGAACATATGAATAAACATGTTAAGAACATGAATATTATGGATCTAAATCAAGAACATGGCAAGAACATGAAGAAAAAGTTAGAAAACTTACCTATGTTGGCAAGAACTAATCTTGGATCTTCTTGGGAACTTTGAGGATGTTCTTGGATGCTTGAAAGTCTTGATTTGGTAGTAAAATCGTCACTTAGGATGCTTGAATGCTCTTAGAAAACGACGTATGAGCTCTGGAAATCGGATCAGGATCCTTAATTATGAGACAAGGGAGGCCTTTATATAGGAAACTGGCTGAGAGATCTAACGGCTGAAATCATCTGAGGCAACACATGGCCGCCTGGCCAAGGGAGAATGTGGCCGCGTGGCCAAGGTTCCTGGCTGACATGATTTTCAAGCTAGGGTTTGATTTGGTTTATGGAAACCCTATTTTGGCCATTCTTGGGATATTCTAGAATATTGAGCTATATATTTTGGGAATCCTGGACAAGTCTTTGCAAGGTTTCTAATTCCTATAAAGCCCTTGTATTTTTGGGAAAACCCTAATTAACTCATTTTCATATCGGGTACTAACAATGAGTCATCATGCTTGCATATTTATGATACGAGTCTCCACCAGTTATTTGATCATGGAATATTCATGTTCTCACACAAGTGGGAAGGTTGAACTGGAAACCTCAACTCTTTCAAATGTTGGCTGGTAAAGAAGGTAGAAAGATTATTTTCCAATGCTCCCTTTGTTTCATAATAAATGTCGTTTTAGACTCGTCCACACATATTAAAAAATGCAATTAGTACATGTTAAAAAGACTCATGCACCCCTATAATTATTCAGCCGCCGAAGAAATTAAATGCTTATACTAGAGATATTTTACGATCATAAATAAGGGTATAATTGGTATACAATAACAAAGATTACTAGATAATATTAAAACATCAAATATTTTGGAACAAATTGAAGTCCTAAAACTTTATAAGAGATGGAAGGGTGAATTCTAGTCCAGATTTTCAGAGTCAACTTACTAGTCAACTTTTGCATAGGACAAATGAGCTGTTGATATAAAGATGTCATCAAGGCAAAAATCCCACAAAAGTAACAAAAAAAAGAAGCAGCTTTGTATTAGATTACAATATGCCAATAGTTTAGTTTGGAGCAAATATGGCTCTTCTTGCCTGCTTTCTTGCTTTTCCGTTGGCCCTGTATCTTTTTTCCCTGTTCTGTTCAAGGGAACAGCATTAACAACTCCAAACCTTTCTGTCCCGATTTAGAGTGCAAAATACCCGGAATGGAGACTCCAATAACATTCGGATTTGTTGGTGATTTTAGTGTCATCAACGATTTTATGTAATTGGATTTACTAGAGACCAATGCGATCTCATATTAGGCTCGGATATGAGTAAGGGAAAGTGTGGAGTACACACTCATTTTGAGTCAAATATGTTTTCGACCACGATAAAGAAGCAGGGGTCAAGGGGTTGCGCCCCCTTGCGGGGTCAAGGGGCAGCGCCCCTTGTTGGGGTCCCGCTCCCAACAGAGCGGGCGGGGGTCGAGGGGGAGCCGCCCCTTGTTGGGGTCCCGCTCCCAACAGAGCGGGCGGGGGTGGGCAAAAGGGTCGAAATACTTTATTCGGAGAGTGAATTATACACGATTCAATCAATCATCCAGGATATCAATTTACCCTAACCCCAATTCTCTAACAAACGAATAAAGTATTTTGTGATAATCATGGGTGGAAGAAGTACTGTGAAAGAGATGACGACCAACTTTGGGAAGTTGGATAAGTTTGAGGCTATGATTTCAGACGCTGGCAGAAGAAGATGCACTTCATTCTGACAACATTGAAGGTGGTGTATGTTCTGTCTACCCCCATGCCAGAACTATCGGAGGACGATAATTTGGAAGCAGTCAGAAGAAGGTCGAAGTGGGAGAACGATGACTACATCTGCAGAGGACATATATTGAATGGTATGTCTGACTCTCTCTTTGATATATATTAGAATGTTGAATCTGCAAAGGAGTTGTGGGATTCTCTTGAATCCAAGTACATGGCAGAGGATGCTTCGAGTAAGAAGTTCCTTGTAAGTAATTTCAATAATTACAAGATGGTCGAATCAAGGCCTGTCATGGAACAATTCAATGAACTCCTGAGAATCCTTGGACAGTTTACAATACATGGTTTGAAATGGATGAGGCAATATCTGTTTCGAGTGTAATAGACAAGTTGCCTCCTTCCTGGAAGGATTTCAAACATAACTTGAAGCATGGTAAAGACGATCTGTCTTTGGTCCAACTTGGTAGTCACCTGCACATAGAGGAATCTCTAAGGGCGCAAGAAATGACAAGGGCAAAGGAAAGGAAGTTGCTGGACCCTCGGTGAATATGCTTGAGGAGGGTGGAAAGAAAAAGAACAACAATAAAAAAAGATGAAAGAAACGTGGTTCCAATAACAACGATGATTCTGGTCTCACAAGAAGCCTAAAGTGGCATGTTGGAGGTGGGGCAAAACTGGTCACTTTAAGAGGGATTGTCGTAGTGGGAACAAGAAGGATGGCGCAAGCACTAGTGGTTCGGGGAAGGGGTCTAAGGACCATACCCAAGACCAAGGTCAGAATTTAGAACATATTTGGAATGGATTTATTAAATATTCCGTTTCACTAATTTTTGAAGCATTTTATGTGCAGGATGATGCAGTTGCGTGGTGGATTGATTCCGGTGCCACAACTCATGTTTGTAAAGATCGTTGCTGGTTTAAGACATTTGAACCGGTGGGAGAAGAATCTGTTCTCTACGTGGGTGATGATCATTTTGCTCCTGTTCAAGGAAGAGGAAATGTGGTGCTGGAATTTAGTTTAGGAAAATCTGTTACTCTGTTTAATGTGTTGTATGTACCTAAACTTCGTAAGAATTTAATTTCGGGTCCTGTATTGAACAAGTGTGGATATAAACAAGTTTATGAGTCTGATAAGTATATCTTATCAAAGTCTGGTGTATTTGTAGGATTTGGTTATTATAACAATGTGATGTTTATGATGAATTTGAATAAAGTTCCTAATGATTCTTGTTCTGTTTATATGACTGATTCCAATGTTATTAATTCCTCATTATGGCATGCTCGTTTAGGACATGTGCACTATAAAAGAATGCTTGAAATGTCTAAAGATGGTTTGATTCCTGCTATTGATAATAATTCTGGAAAATGCAATACTTGCATGTTGACAAAAATCACTAGAAAACCTTTTAAAAGTATAACAAGGAAATCTGTAATACTTGAATTAATACATTGTGATTTCTGTGATTTTCATGCGACTCCATTTTTAGGCAATAAGAAGTATATTATCACTTTTATAGATGATGCCTCTAGGTTTTGCTATGTTTATTTGCTGCATGCAAAAGATGAAGCCCTGGATAAATTTAAAAATTTTAAAACAGAAGTTGAATTACAACAAAATGGCTTGATTAAAACCTTACGCAGAGATAGAGGTGGTGAATATTATGATCCTATATATTTTCAATCCGTAGGAATCATTCATGAAACTACGGCTCCTTATACACCACAACAAAATGGTGTGGCTGAAAGGAAAAATAGAACTCTTGAAGAAATGGTCAATGCCATGTTATCTTACTCGGGCTTGAGTGACGGGTTTTGGGGGGAAGCCATGTTAACGGCTTGCTATTTATTGAATAGGGTTCCTAATAAAAGGAACAAGATTACCCTATATGAACTTTGGTATAAGAAACGACCCAACTTGACATTTTTGCGAGTTTGGGGGTGTAGGGCTGTGGTTAGACTTCCAGACCCTAAAAGGAAAAAGCTAGGAGAAAAAGGTATTGATTGCATCTTTGTTGGATATGCTGAGCATTCCAAGGCATATAGGTTTTATGTTATAGAACCTAATGACTACATTTCTATTAACACAATTATAGAATCAAGAGATGCAATATTTGATGAGAATCGTTTCTCTTCAATACCTAGGCCAAAGGATATTATACCAAATTCGGGTGAATCTCAAAGGGATGATCATTCAAATGATGTACCAAATGAGACACCCGAACCACGAAAAAGCAAAAGAGCAAGAAAAGCTAAATCATATGGTGATGATTTTCAACTATATTTAGTTGAAGGATCAAGAGATCAGGTTGAATCTCAATACTCTTATTGTTATAATATAGAGGAGGATCCAAGAACCTATGATGAAGCTATAAAATCGCGAGATGCTGCTTTTTGGAAAGAAGCAATTGACGATGAGATTAGTTCTATTATGGAAAATAATACATGGGTCTTATCTGACTTACCACCAAGTTGTGAACCTTTAGGGTGCAAATGGATCTTCAAAAAGAAGATGAAAGTCGATGGAACAATTGACAAGTTTAAAGCTCGATTGGTAATCCAAGGCTTTAGACAAAAGGAAGGGATCGACTACTTCGATACCTATGCACCAGTTGCTCGTATCACTACTATTAGATTGTTGATAGCTTTGGCAGCAATTCACAATCTATTGATCCATCAAATGGATGTCAAAACAGCATTTTTAAATGGTGATTTGGAAGAAGAAGTGTATATGAAGCAACCTGAAGGATTTGTTATGCCAGGTAATGAGCATAAAGTGTGTAAGTTAATTAAGTCATTGTATGGGCTGAAGCAAGCACCTAAACAGTGGCATCAAAAGTTTGATGAGGTTGTTTTGTCCAATGGTTTTGAATTAAATCAGTCTGACAAATGTGTATATAACAAATTTGATGAATCCGGCAAAGGTGTAATCATCTGTCTATATGTAGATGACATGTTAATTTTTGGCACAGACCAAAATGTAGTTGATAAAACTAAGAAGCTCTTGTCTTCTAAGTTCTCTATGAAAGACATGGGAGAAGCCGATGTAATTCTTGGTATAAAAATTAAACGGATGAACAAGGGAATTGCTATTACACAATCTCATTATATTGAGAAAATTCTCAAGAAGTTTAATTGCAATGATTGTTCTAAAGTCAGTACTCCTATGGATTCAACTGAAAAACTTATACCAAATACTGGTAGACGTGTATCACAGCTCGAATACTCAAGAGCCATTGGCAGTTTGATGTATGCTATGACGAGCACTCGACCTGATATTGCATATGCAGTAGGAAGATTGAGCAGGTTCACTAGTAATCCTAGTAGACAGCATTGGCATGCATTAACAAGGGTGTTCAAGTACTTAAAAGGTACAATGAATTACAGTTTATGTTATTCTGGACAACCTTCTATTTTAGAAGGTTACTCAGATGCTTGTTGGATCAACCAAGAAGATTCATCTTCTACTATTGACTGGGTGTTCTTGCTAGGAGGAGGGGCCATTTCATGGGCTTCCAAGAAGCAGACATGTATTACTCATTCTACTATGGAATCTGAGTTCGTAGCATTGGCTGCTACTGGTAAAGAAGCAGAATGGCTACGAAACTTGATATATGAGATTCCATTATGGCCAAAACCGATATCGCCAATATCTATCAATTGTGATAGTGCAGCCACATTGGCCAGGGCTTATAGTCAGATTTATAATGGCAAGTCTAGACACTTAGGTGTCAGACATAGTATGATTCGTGAATTGATCATGAATGGTGTGATTTCAGTTGAGTTTGTTCGGTCTCAACAAAATTTAGCTGACCACTTGACGAAGGGGTTAGCTAGAGACTTAGTAAATAAATCAGCAATAGGGATGGGATTAAAGTTCATCTAATCCTCTAGTTGTGAGATACCCAATTCCCTTCTAATACAACGTTGGAAGCCTGAATTCAATGTGGAAAGCTCACAGGTGGAGATTGGAGCTCATGTTTATGTTTCCCAAGGTATGTGTTCAAGACCTGCAAGTGATGGTTAGGTTGAAGAGTATCTTCTTAATAGTTCTTTTGAAAAATTGCAAATGCAGGTGCAAGATTAAAAGAACTACCTATGTGGACATGAAGTTTTGCCGCTTCAAGAAGCTAGGACTTGGCTTTCTATATGTTCATTAATGGATAGGGACACATGGCTTGTAATAGTGTCAGGAATAAACTTTAGAGTGTTGTAAGAAACTTATGTGTATAGTATCTTTAGGTATTCATATGAGTTGACGGGTTCAATCTTTGGGACACCCCGATTCTCGAATATTTGAAATGTGTATTGTACTAAGATGAAAATTCAATCGCAAGACATTTTCATTTATGCATTCGTTTGTTTCGTTATGTTTGTTTCATATTTTATATGATTAGTAAATCGAGGATTACACTAAAATGGGGGAAATGTTGGTGATTTTAGTGTCATCAACGATTTTATGTAATTGGATTTACTAGAGACCAATGCGATCTCATATTAGGCTCGGATATGAGTAAGGGAAAGTGTGGAGTACACACTCATTTTGAGTCAAATATGTTTTCGACCACGATAAAGAAGCAGGGGTCAAGGGGGTTGCGCCCCCTTGCGGGGTCAAGGGGCAGCGCCCCTTGTTGGGGTCCCGCTCCCAACAGAGCGGGCGGGGGTCGAGGGGGAGCCGCCCCTTGTTGGGGTCCCGCTCCCAACAGAGCGGGCGGGGGTCCAACAGTCATGTCTACTCCTACTTCTCATCTGTTTATAAAACAGATTTTGGTCTCAGATTATACTTACGAAAAATCCTAACTAATCTCTGAGTTTCTGATCTGTTTTCTCTGCCTAAGATACAGATTGTTTTTTATTGTCTTATCCCAATAAGGATTTCGTGAACCCAGGCAAAAGGGTCGAAATACTTTATTCAGAGAGTGAATTATACACGATTCAATCAATCATCCAGGATTATCAATTTACCCTAACCCCAATTCTCTAACAGGGTTCCCTTTCTACAAATCCGACCCACGATGTGGTTTGTGCAAATTGGATTGCAATGAAACAGTTCCAAGAATCAAACTGAGTGACGAAGATCAAAGATGTTACGACTTAATAGGGAAGTTGCAGAATAGTACTATGGTTATTCGCGACAACGAATTTGTAGACCAAATACAGAGAAACAGTTGTGTTGCTTTCCATAATCTAACTTTTCCCAACACGCCTTCCATTTTCTATATAATATTTCCTCCTCTCACCCTATTTAAGTGTAACAAGAGCCTCGAGGTCACTCTTAGGACTAACAGACACTTCAATACCTCGCTTTATCATCATTACAGTGGTTGCAGCGACTTTAGTCTGTACTACAAATATCCAGCAAATTATGGGGATGTTTCAGATCGTGTTGATATGCCTCTAAGAGTGTGTAGTTATTCGGTTACCACATTTACCACAAGGCAAGCTTCCTCCCGGAGCAAATCCAAACGACTTGTTCCAAATCTTAGATGCTACTATCACTCTTGATATGCACATATCTGAGAATTGTCTCAGATGTCACTACAATGGAGGACAATGTCAAAACAATGGCAGAGAAGTCCTCTGTATCCATGCTGCCAAAGGTATCAGCATGAGTAACATAGGTAATTGCTGTCGCACAACAATCAAGAACTATGATTCGGATATTTCGCGGCACTGATTTTTTCTGAGTACTCATTCCGTTCCATGCTAAGCATTAGCGCAATTGTTTCTCTTTTCTGTACTGACTCTGATCTTCTCTAATTGCAGAAACAAGGAACAAGATAGTTGCTATCACCACAGGTAATATGCTCCTCCAGTCATACGGTATCTCCATGAGATTACACAAAAATAGCATTGTCATACTAGTCCATGTTTTCTTAAAGTTGAACTATTCTGAATTTTGCCCCATATTGTTGCTGTGACTGGCAGTTGGATTTGTGGGTTTGGTAATTAAAGTTTGCATCATATTTAAATCAACTTTAGCAAAGTACATGGTTTTATCATGGAAAAAGGCGGAGAAGTATCAAAACGTAGAGAATTTTCTGAAGAATTATGTATCTTTTACTCCAAAAAGGTACTCCTATTCAGATGTTAAGAAGATGACAAACTCATTCAAAGAAAAACTAGGTCAAGGAGGATATGGCCACGTATACAGAGGAAAGTTGTGCAATGATAATTGTGAGAGCCCGCGCTCGAACCTCGATTTGCGCTCGCGTTCTCATAATGGTTTCCCTACTTTGGTTTTGAAAATAGAGTCGCCGCCTCATTTTATTTTAGGAAAATAGAGATAAAACCTTTTTGTTTTGAAAAGAAGTGGGTTCGGGGGTATGTTACGAGTAGAGAAGGTGTTAGGCACTCCACTCGCCCTTTCGGTCTCTAGCATACTTCCACCTACGCTTCATTTTATTTGCCTTTTGAAAAAATGTTTTATGTCCTAACTTGTGAAAAAGTGTGTATGTTTATGTACAGGGGAGTCTCCTAATCTAGGTCGGTTCATTTTAATTCGCAACCGGGAAATCGGTTTGGGTGGATTCCCCGATTGGTTTTCGAAAATGGTTTGATCATGTCAAGAAAGAAAACATCCACGGGAGGGGATTATGTACCGTCTGGGATATACATATATGCAAAAATGGGAGACAAATCCCATAAATCAAATAAATGTCCTCGTGACGGGGCTTTTGTCGATTTTGGCGTCATTCTCCGTCCCCGAGCCAATGTACCTGTCCTAAAATGATCCAAATCCAAAACTAAAAATTGGGGATTACTCCCAGCATGTTAGAGATCATTGTGAAGTTTTATGGATTTTTAGATTAAATTTGGACTCCAAATGTTGACAAGAAAGCTTTTCACAAAATCTGCCCAGAAAAAATTACTCAACAAACATAGCACATTGACCACCAATTTTAACAATCTTAGCTCATGAATATGACAAAACACCAAGAATGAAAGTTGAAGTCCAGATTGAAAACATGAATATGCCAAAATTTTGAGTTCATAAGATGAGTTTAAGTTGTTCAAAAGGCCTCTGACATTTCGATGTCAGAGACTGGAAGTGCTGAAACTGAAGCTTGAAGGCTGAAACAAGTGAAAAAACAGAGGACTTCCAATGATCCAAAAAATGTTTCAAAAATATGTTCTTCCCGAGTTTGTGTAGAACAAAATTCATGTTTTGAACTTTGTTCAAAAACCACGTTTTCATTGAGTTTTATGCACAAGAACAGAGCATGAAACACGTGAAAACAAACAGGACAGCATGTCTGTAACTCAAATCTATGCATGAAAACACGACCTAAACATGGAATCTGAACATGAAACTTGACGATCATGAACTTTAACACGTGATGAACAACTTTTATGTTTTGACTCAGACCCAGAAACCACTTTAAGATGGAGTTTTAAAAGCATGAAAAACGTTGGTCTGAGCAGAGTATGGAAAAACTGGAAGTTTAAGCCATGAAAATGGGTTTCAAAACATGACCAAAACTCAAAACCAAGTTATGAAACTCATCGAACATATTATTTGACATGTTGAGAACATTATCCAAGAACCACTTTGTATTAAAAACCAAGTTTTGCATGAATGTGCATGAAGATGAAAAGGGAGGGCAGATTCTGAGATTTTAGAGAAAAAAGAGAGTTTGCATGGAAAACTTCAAAGAAATGAACTTATTAACTCTTATGAAGGCATGCAAACTTGATGAACTGAATATTAACAACAAAGATACATTATTTATATGTGCACATTACAAGTTTTACATAGTAAAAACATAAAAGGATGAAGGGAACCTAGCCATTAGTTGGCTAGGCCCCAAACTTAGTCACAGAGAGGTTTAATGTTTTAGAGTTTACAAAGAGACTTTTACCTAGCTATCAAGATGGTGGTGTGCTCCCTTTGTCTCCAAGGGGAGACTTTCCTTTTGATTGTTGTTGATTTGAGTTGTTTGAGTTGATTGAGAGTTTATGGGAGTTGTTGTTGAAGTTTGAGTTTGTAGGTTGATTTGAGTGAGTTTCTTGAAGTGTTTTGAGTGAGTTGTTTGATGTGTAGGAGTGGTGGTGGAGTGGTGGTTTTGTTGTGGGGTAAAAGTGCAGCAAAAAAATGGAAAGAAGAGGATGGAATGGGTTGAGTGAATATGGAAAGGTTGCTGTGTAAAAAAAATGGGAATGGAGTAGGGGTGGGTCGGTTATATCATGATGGGGTAAGAAAGGTGATGTAAAGTTGACTAACGTTGCTACGTGAGTCACCCCATGGAATGCCTAGCAAATGGCCACGTTATGGTGACCATGCAAATGTGGACTTGCATCATTTCCGGCTCCGTTTTCTCGTTCCGTAATGGTCCGCAACTGCTATGGTGTGCGCGCAACGGTGTCCCGGTTGTCCGCGGACCCAACATGAAAGTTGCTTAGAATATTTTTCTGGTCACGCCGGTATATCTGAAATATGTTAATAAGTAATGAATGACATAAATATAATTTTAAATGCACAAAATGGTCGGTAAAAGGCTTTTTAGGGGCGCGTGACCCGTTCTGGGGTCCGCGCGCGCGAATTTTTAGAATGTGCCCGTTTACTCGGTTTTGAGCCTTGATCATGAATCCGGACTCGGTTTTTGCATCCGATGCACCGATAAGGCGTACGGTAGTCCCGAACGGCCAAATCTGAGGTTTTAGGTCAATTGTCGCGTTTAGACCAAATTACGGGTTGGTTTTAGGGGGTGCGAGATCGGGGTGTCTACAGAGCCCCTCGTCGAATTCACTTGTAAAGTAAAGGGGATTCGACGATCCAATATAGACAACCGATCTCGTCTATGGTTAAATGGCTGGGCCCAAAGTAGGGCTTCCTACGTATCCCTTGCGGGAATCAAGCCTCCGTAGTTCTGCTTAAGCAAACGAACATAAAGTATGGTCGAACCTGGTTTCCAAGTTTCCTACGTATCTCTTGTGAGAATCAGACCAATCGTAGTTCGGCTAGAAAATGCTGGGGGTGCATCGAGAATTCAAATTCTCTTTGCTAGGGATTGAAACATGATTTGATTTGAACGGGCGACTGAGCTCTTGCATTCGAGCTGCCTACGTATCCCTTTCGGAAATCAAGTCGGGGCGTAGTTCTGAGGGAGATCCAACTCGAGCGCTCGAGTGGACCAAGGAGTAACCAAACATTCGAGAAGGTCGAATTCGGGGTGACCGAACAGACCGGGGTAACCAAACTTTTTGAAAGAAGGGGTGGTCGTGCCTGAGGTGACAGCTGCCTACGTATCCCCTTAGGGAATCAGACCAGTCACGTAGTTCAACGGGGAGCAATATTCTTGCAATCGATTTTTTGGAAAACACGTTTATTTTGGAAATCATTTTTGAAAACGAGGCAATGTTCTTGCCATCGAATTTTTATGAAAACATTTTTTTTTTTTTGAAAACGAGGCGATTTTCTTGCCATCGAAGCTTTTGGAGGAAATGGTTTTTGGAAAACTAGGCAATGTTCTTGCCATCGAAGTTTTTGGGAAAATGATTTTAGAAACGAGGCAATGTTCTTGCCATCGAGGTTTTTGGGAAAACGATTTTGGAAACGAGGCAATGTTCTTGCCATCGAGGTTTTGGGAAAGTGTTTTTGAAAACAAGGCAATGTTCTTGCCATCGAAGCTTTTAAGAAAACATTTTTGAGAAATGAGGCAATGTTCTTGCCATCGAAGTGTTTAGGAAAATGATTTTGGAAACGAGGCAATGTTCTTGCCATCGAAACAGAGTAAACATTTAAGGCGCATAACATGAAAGTAAATTCAAGGATACGCTGCATGTTGTTGTCGATGATGGAAGGATGATTACACGTCTTTGTCTCTGCGAGAAGCTTGAATCTTCGCCTTGAAGTTGCTGTGTGATGAGATTTTTGATTTTTGTTGTGCAAGACACGGTTGACTTTTCGAGGCTCATCTCAGATACCTTTCTTGCGGGGTTCAAAAGAGAAAATGCTTTGAAGATTGGGCTTGGGTACCTGCATAAAACTTTTACAAGCATACAGATATATCATGGAATTTATATGCTTGGAAGTGTCATACATGTGCAACAAAAGCAATCACGATTCGGAGTTTTAGAGAATAGAGAGATGGAGGAACACATTCCTTTCAATTTGCAAAAGCTTTGATCTTGATGGTTTGATGAAATGTGAAAGGTGATTTTATTTTGCAATTGATCTTGATTTGGATGAATTTCAAATCTCACTTTTTTCCATTTTGAGCAATTTTTCTTTTTGATTTTATTGACACGCGTGCATTGCTTGCATTTCAACCATTGTTTATCACAACTAAGACAAAATGTGTATGTACAAGAAGGGGGAATCAAGAAGGGAATGAAATGTGCACTTTTCTTTTCGAAGATTTTGAGAATTTTGAGGTTTATGATGAGGATGAATAGTTGGGCGAGAATGGAAGCCTAGCGCAGGTACTTGAAATGTCAATTCCCGACACCCATTTGATCAAGCATACTCAACGACGCCTCTCAGGACGGAACATTTGAATCAGCCCCAATTGTTGACCATAGAAGCCCCAGCGTATCTTGATGATGAGGCTTTAGATGTCGGCAGCGGAAGTCCCAACGTTTCAATGATAAGCCCCCATACTCAATGCTTCATTAGTAAGGACTCAGCTGTTTGGAAGAGCGGCTATACCATGCGAACCAAATGTGAAGTCCCTGGCCTTTCCCGGAAGTGACTTCCGGCTTCTGATTAGAAAGTGTATTCTGACATCCCGCTTGCGGGGGAGTTAATTGTCTTTGAAAAAGTCTCATGACAGTTGATGTTTAGATATTCAAGAGTCGTGAGGGCTCTTTAGTTGCGCAAAAGACTACTCCGCAATCATCATTCTGTTGTTGAGGACCACAATGTTTTGAAGAGTTATCCTATCTTTCAATACTTGATCATGTGATTCGGATGGGGTCCCAGGAGTTTCCCGAGAGTGACGATATATAGGACTCGCTTACTGCTTCAATGTTTCATTACTGGTGACTCCACCATCCGGGAGGGTGGTTACTTCTTCGGTGCTTATCACTGTTATCTGGAAGTAAGATTCCTGGCTCTGTTCAAAGTCGGCATTTGACACTGGTTAGCAATCTGTTACATCGTCCCACTTGCGGGGGAACGTGACACCTCACGAGAAATTTTTGACGTCATCGTATTTTTAAGAAAAAACTTCACACTTTTTTAAAATAACACACAATTTACTGTTTTTCCAAGAACAATTTCACATTTCTTCTAAGAACAAATTTACATTTTCTAAGAACAAATTCACATTTTTCAAAAAAAAAATTCACAGTTTTTTGAAAAACAATTCACAATTTTTCCAAAAACAAGTTCACAGTTATTCTAAGAACAAATTCCAAGAACAACTCCGGCCGGTCACCACCTTCTCCGGTCACCAACTCCGGCTCGACACCATCTCCGATAACCATTTTACGATGACCATCTCTGATGAATATTTATATATACTCTGACAACACCAAATCCGCAAGAACTACTTCACTACATCGGAAGAAAAAAAACAGTAATATCGTTTCTCTAAAAACAACTTCGCAGTTTTTAAAATAACAAAATTCACCGTTTTTTCAAGAACAACTTCACATTTCTTCCAATAACAAATTTAAATTATCTAAGAAAAATTCACATTTTAAAAAAATAAATTAACAGTTTTTTAAGAACACGTTCACAGTTGTTCAAAAAAACAAGTTCATTTTTGTTCTAAGAACAAGTTCACAATTGTTCCTAGAAAAAGTTCACGTTGTTCCGAGAACAATTTCACAATTGTTCCTCCAAAAAACATTAAAAAATTTCCAAGAACAACTGAGTTCCAAAAATAACTGAAAATCTTAACGTTTGTTCACTATTGTTTCAAGAATAACTGAGAAGTTCATAGTTGTTCAAAGAAACAAAAGTCGACAGGAACTCTGTCAGGCGACCAACAATTAAGAAGTTCACAGTTGTCCAAAAACATCATTACAGTGTTTTCAAAAGCAAAGTCATAGTTTTTCCAAGAACTAGTAGGAATCCAAGAATAAGTTCATAGTTTTTTCATGAACAAGTTAACAGTTGTTCCAAGAACAACTTCACATTTGTTCCTAGAACAAGTTTCACTGTTGTTCCAAGAAGATGTTCTAAGAACAAGTTCACAGTTGTTTTAAGAAACAATAGAGAAGTCAATTAGGAACTTAGGCCGGCGACAAACAACTGAGAAGTTCACAAGAACAACTTCACAGTTGTTACAAGAACAATTGAGATTATTTGACATATTTTTTAAGTTCGCATATGCTTATAGTTAAGTTCATAGTTGTTATTCGTATTATTTTTATTTCTTTTATAATTGCTATTTTATGAGATTATTTTCAAATTTGTTAAGTTTACAGTTATTTTTTTATTAAGTTTACAATTGTTTTGTCTTTTATGAATCTTTTTTTAATTTTATTTGTCAAAATTCTACAAAAAATGTCTACCATTTACTTAATTCACAGTTGTTAATCCCACTATTTTTTGTGAGTTGCTTTCATCTCACCATCTGAGACCGCCCAGACCTTCATCTTCAAGGAATAAATGGATTAATTAAGAAAACTTGAGAAGAATATATTCGAATTCAAAGTATCCAAACAATAACCCTTGCAAAGACCTAAACTTACAAAAATTAATTCGTGCCAAAAATCATCATATACTCTCTCTGTCCAAAAGTTATGGTTACTTTAATTTTTTGCGTGGAGTTAAAAAATAATAATAATAATAAAGTCCGTGTTGTGAGTGGTAAAAAAAAAATAGGGTTCTTCCTTATTCAATTGCAACTGTAACAATACCTTCTATTTCAAAGAGCACTTTGGATTATTATTTTTTTTAAAAAACACTAATCTGATGTGGATATTCAAGGTTTGTGTCTGAGTTAACATGCAAAACCCAAATCGGAAAAGAACACGGGATCGTAGTCCAAGCACAAACTTCACTAATCTGATGGGTTTACAAATTACAAAGTTCTTCTCTATACTAGCTAGAGAACTACAAAATGCCTCAAGAACAATATTCTTGGATCAACAATGGCAGTTTTACAAATGGGAATAAAGTGGGTTGAGAGAAACAATACCAAACAACTGCAATAAAGGATTTCCTAGCCAAGTGACTGCACCTTCTTGTGACCCAATACACTAAAGAACACCTCAAAATCTCAGCTCAGTTGGAGTTGAAATCGCCTTCTAATCGGTACACAGTCACTTTCTCTCTATTTGCTATTTGCTGCTGCTTGTTTGCTGTGTGTTTGATGCTCTCTTTCTCATTCAACTACTCACTTGGGCAATGCACACCATGTATAAATACACCAGCTCTTGTCTGAAAAGTTTGAGCAGATTTTTCCCCCTGAATTGTCTAGAAACTGACTTTCAAAATTCCTTGAAATGTTCCACCATTGTCCTTTTATTTTCCGGGCAATGCTGGGCGCACAAAAGAAGTCTACAAAATATTGAATACAAAATGAGGTGGCGATATTTTATTGGTAGCATTGATTGTGGACCCGCCACACTCTAATTAAAATCACCAATAAAATCTTGACACATCACTTTGAGAGCTTTTTTTGTGACTTTATATTTACCCTTATTTTCCTCTCATGTCTTCGATTTTGGGCCAACAAACAATGGGTTTTGATCACCACATGAGCTGGACCAAACCCAACATAATACTACGTATAAAAGCCCACCTCACTTTCTACAACCTGAGAGAAAACAAACCTAGAGAAGCCCTAACCAAATCTAGATGGAACAGAGAAAAAGGATATAGTACTTAACCATCATTGTATACAATGATGCCTGAAATCAATTATAAGTAATAACCTTATTGTTCTAACAGTAAGCCTAGAAGATAATCAGATTGAGCAATCATTCTGAGTTCGATTCAAATATATGGTTTTATTGCAACTTAATTTGCACAACCCACATTGCGAATCCGTAGTAGTACACTTAACCAGTTACTAAATTAGCCAATATTTTGTGTGTAACACTGATAGTTACATGGGCACCTTTCGCGTGGCATGGTACCATGTGGATTTGGGGCATGTACAGTCCGACTGCACAGAAGTTTATGTTACTCTAAAATATAACTTGTGTAATAAAGGGTTTAACTTATTTTCACGTTTCCCGATAAAACGTAACACGCGTACTATAAAATGTAACTCATCTACTAAAAGAACCGACAGAGCACAGGCCGGATCCGGTACCATGTTAGGTAAAAGATCAGAATCAAAAGACATGGGAACTTTTAAATTGTGTACAGAGTCAAGACTGCAAGATTTATTAGACTTGCATCAATAAATATCTCAACTTATGGTCCATGCTATTAAGTGGTAATGTTTGACCTACCCACCAAGCATAATTTATTGGACTTCTGGGGAAAGGGGTTTTAATCATAATTCCTACATTTCCAACCATATCCAAGTCTTGACGCGGTATTTGACATTTTCCTACTACCTCCGAATGTCAAAAAGAAAAAAAAAAAAAAAAAATCCAAAATTACTCTTGATTGATCAAGAGAAAATTTGAAAATTTTTGGAGATTTATTTAATGGGACAGAGGGTGTTGTTTCTATTTAGTTCTTTCAAATTTTGACTTTGTTTTCATTGAAGCTGTAATAACCTGACTTTGCATTTTATTAATTGGGTGGACTTGTTTAATTAAAATAAGTCCATTGGGTTAAGTTAGTAGGCCCAAGTCTTTATTTAATAATAACTAGTTAAAATCCTAGCCCAATTAGGATTCACTAAAGCTTAGGTAAATTAAAAACCCTACCCTAACTTATTATTAATTCCACCGCAAAAGAAAAAGAGAAGAACGGGAAATAGAGAGGGAGCGGCGACTGAGAGGGAGCAGTCGCGGAAGAAAGAGACAGAGAGGAAGAGTGCGGCAGAGAGAGAGAAGGAGAACAGAGCGAGTTCTTCGATCCAAACCAAGGTAAAATCATTCCCTCGTCTTCCTCGTCTTGTTTTTCAATCTCGATCGGTACAAATTAATCCTAAACCTAAAAACGAAAATCTAGGGTTCGGGCGATTCAATTCGTAGAATCATGTTTTAGGATTGATTTGGGAGGAGGAAAGAGAGTTAACGGAGGGAGTAAAAGTATGTGTGTGTGTTCGTGTATTGGTGTGTGTGTGCGTGCGCTGTGTGTGTGTGTGCGTGTGTGTGCGTGCGTGTTACTGTGTGTGTGTATTCTGTGTGTGCAGTGAGTGTGTGTGGGTGTATCTGTGTGTGTGGGGGGGTGTATTCAGTATGTGTGGGTGTATCAGAGTGGTGGGTGTATCAGTGTGTGGGTGTATTCAGTATGTGTGGGTGTATCAGTGTGTGGGTGTATCAGAGTGTGTGGGTGTATCAGAGTGGGTAGGTGTGTCTATATGTAGGTGTACTCAGTATGTGTGTGCAGAAAGTGTGTAATCAGTGTGTGTAATTCATAAAGTGAAATTGAGAGTTGAGAATTGATTAATAAAACCCTAGGGGTGTTTTAGTAATTCATAAGGATATATGTTAACTATGAAAGAGGTTAAAGATGACTAATTCATAGGGTTAACCAAGTAAAAAGAAGTAATTTGGGACGGAAGTAAAATAGTGTTTACTTGTGTCTAAGTTAGGCTTTTGCATGATTGTAGATTTGTGCAAGCGGAGTAATCAAGCTAGTGATCGCAAAGCTAAGGTAATGGATTACGCTCTTAGTTGTATAATTGTTCTCAATCCTTTGTTAGGGTTCCCAATCTCTGTTTTGTTAAAGTAAACTATCTATGTGGCTAGATAGTATTTTATAAACTATTCCGTTCTGCGAATGTTGCCGTTCTTTGTTATCCGCCCTATTGATTTTATTGTTGTTCAATTGGGCTATCATGTGTATGATTTGCATTGTGATTTTGGTGTCTAAAGTGAAATGTACACCTCCTTTTAAAAAGTGATTAAGTAAAGTTTTGTAAAGTTAAGCTTTGATTTGTAAAGCTCTTTAAAGTAAAGTTTTGTAATAAGTAAAGTGACTTGCAGTTATCCATAATCCCGAAACGGATAAGTGGACCCCTACAGTTATCCATAATCCCGAAACGGATAAGTGGACCCCTTACAGTTATCCATAGTTCCAAGATGAACATGTGGACCCCTTTGCGTTGCTTGATGAAGTAGCGTAGGTTATCATGATATACCGATTTTGGGTGCGGTCAGTAGAAACCCGAGCCCTGGGTACAGCGCGTGCTTAATCCCTAAATGAAGTAAAGAAAAGTAAAGTTTTGTGAAAATGTTGTATTTTGGAAACTGTCTCTGAAGCCACGTGTTTTCAAGAAATGAATTGTTTTCATCAAGTTAACTGTTTTCAAACTGAGAGTTGTTTGATCATTGAGTTATCCTTTCGTTGTGAATTCTTGTTACCGTTCCTTTCGGTTATCTCCTCTTAGTACCCGAGGGGATTCCGTATGAACTTGCTGGGCATTGTTCGCTCATTCCTTTCATCCTCATTTTTTTTCAAGGTTATAAGTAAGGATACTAAAGTCACAAGGAACCATTGGCGTAGAAGCTACTTTCGATTGTTAGTTAGTAGTTATATGTTTCCGTTAAGTTAAGTTAAGTTAAGTTAAATTGAACGTTATATTTCCGTTGGTTACCATTCTGAGCTAGTGACTTGTACTAGCCGTTATGGGTTTGATTGTTAGTTAAAGTTTGAATTGTGGATATTTGTAGCCGTTGGGCATTCTGATTTAAGGATTTATTCAAGTTAATGATTATTTAATAGTTGTGGAAAGTTGGGGTGTTACAGAAGCAGTCATCTTTCTTTTTCTCTTTCCTTTCTCTATCTCTTACATGAATAAAGATCTCAACTGTTCCAAAAATGGGTATCCATTTTTTTCTCGTGATATGAAAAAAAGAGCAATGCTAGGGGGAGAAAATAAGTTCATAAATCTTGGGCACAAACTGAGCTAGACATGTTACTACCCATAGGGTGCACTCAGTTCAGTTGTAGCTAAAAAAGGAAACTTATTCTATTACAGTAAATAGAAACTATAACGAACGTGGAATCCTCCCCTAGGTATGGAGCAGATCACATAAACCCATAACATGGAGAAAGTTGACCAATATAAAGTTGTTGTGTATTAGAAAAAAGGTACCTGTTGATCAGATCCATCATAAGCTTTGGTTGACAATCAACTTGCGGTTTGTACAATTGACTAGCAGAAGACCCAACAATGGAGGATTCGATCTCATTATCCTCTACAGTATCATCATGTCAGTTGTCATCATCAGACACGCAATATACTCAAGACGGTCACACTTCCATGGATTTGGATCTAAGGCATGCAAAGTAGTTCAAATTCTGAAATTCCTACAAGTAATAATTTCTCCTGAAACAGAAAATTATAACGGTTAGATGCAACACATGAAGAGAGAAACGAAATCAGCAGTGGACTTTACTACCTTGAAATACATTCTAAACATTCTCAATTGAATCTTTTATCATGAGCATACTAGAGAAAACTTTCAGCAATTCCATAGACTTTAAAAAAATAAAAAATAAAATTAAACTATCCCACATGAACAACTAGTATATAAACACCGAGAACTGAGTATTGGCAACTCTTATCACACATAAACAACGATCTTGAGAAATAGACCGTACATTTTCCATACAAATCTAGAATATTTAAAAGCCTCGTAAAACACAATGTAGAGCAAGAAATGGCCTTATTAAAGTGTGCCAGAATGCTCAGGTGATCTTGAGGGAGAAGACAGGTATGGTTTTGGAGGCATTTGCAGCGACTCCAAGCTTCCTTCCAGCATCTCCAACACCCTGGTCATTGATGGACGGCTTAAAGGATCATTTTGTATGCACCACAAGCTTACTATAATCATCTTCCTCGCAATCTCATCTTCCCCTTCATTCACAATACCATGCAATCCAAGTTGATTTTCAGATTCAACTTGTTTGTATATCCAATGAGGAAAGTATATTTCACTAGTATGACCGGGTTTGACCTCTATATTCTTCCTCCCTCCGACCATTTCCGATACCATCATCCCATAGCTATAGACATCAGATTTATACGACACCTCTCCAAAGTTCCTACAAAACACTTCTGGAGCAATGTAACCAATGGTCCCTCTTGCAGTTAATGTTGATAGGACACCTTCTTTTCCAGGACAAAGCTTAGCTAGGCCAAAATCAGCTATCTTTGGAATGAAATCTTCATCTAGAAGAATGTTGTGAGGTTTTATATCGAAATGCAAAATTCGGGTGTTACAACCACGGTGCAAGTACTCTAAACCCCGAGCGATGCCCTTAGCAATTTGATACAATTTTTCCCACCCTAATTGGCGATCATTCAATGAATTTCCGTTGTATATGAATTTCTCAAGGGATCCATTAGGCATGAACTCATAGACAAGAGCTCTTTTATTACCCTCAAAACAGAATCCTAGAAGATTGACAATGTTAACATGGGAAGTCCTACTGATAATTGCAACCTCATTGATGAAATCTTGACCATTGCCTCTGGACCCATTCAAAACCTTTACTGCCACAGGATTACCATTGCACAACTTTCCTCTGTATACATGGCCATAACCTCCTTGACCTAGTTTTTCTCTGAATGAGTTTGTCATCTTCTTAACATCTGAAAACGAGTACCTATTTGGAGCAAAGGATCCATAATTCTTCAGAAAATTCTCTACGTTTTGATACTTCTCCGCCTTTTTCCATGATAAAACCATGTACTTTGCTAAAGTTGATTTAAATATGATGCAAACTGTAATTACCAAACCCACGATTCCAACTGCCACCACAGTCACTGCAACAATATGGGGCAAAATTCAGAATAGTTCAACTTTAAGAAAACATGGACTAGTCTTACAATGCTATTTTTGTGTAATCTCATTGAGATACCATATGATTGGAGGAGCATATTACCTGTGATAATAGAAACTATCTTGTTCCTTGTTTCTGCAATTAGAGAAGATCATAATCAGTACAGAAAGGAGAAACAATTCAGTAACGCTTAACATTGAATGGAATGAGTATTCAGAAAAAAAAAATCAATGCTGCGAAATATCCAAATCATAGTTCTCGATTGTTGTGCGACAGCAATTACTTATGTTACTCGTGCTGATACCTTTGGCAGCATAGATACAGAGGACTTCTCTGCCATTATTTTGACATTGGCCTCCATTGTAGTGACATCTGAGACAATTCTCAGATACATGCATATCAAGAGTGATATTAGCAGCTAAAATTGGGAACAAGTCGGTTTGATTTGCTGTGGGAGGAAGCATGCCTTGTGGTAAATGTGGTAACCGAATAACTACGCACTCTTGAGGCATATCAACACGATCTGAAAAATCCCCATAATTTGCTGGATATTTATAGTACAGATTAAAGTCGCCGCAACCGCTGTAATGATGATAAAGCGAGGTATTGAAGTGTCTGTTAGTCCTAGGAGTGACCTCAGGGCTTTTGTTACACTTAAATAGTGTGAGAGGAGGAAAGATTATAAAGTAAATGGAAGGAGTGTTGGGATAAGTTAAATTGTTGAACGCATCGCAACTGTTTCTCCGTATTTGGTCTGCAAATTCGTTGTCACGTATAACTATAGTACTATTCTGCAACTTCCCTATTAAGTCGTACCATCTTTGATCTTCATTGCTCAGTTGGATTCTTGGAACTGTTTCATTGCAATCCACTTTGCATAAACCACATCGCGGGTCTGATTTGTAGAAAGGGAACCCGAATGTAACTGGATTCTCCGTCCCGGGCAATTTGCACTCGAAATCGGGACAGAAAGGTTTGGAGTTTTTATTGTTGTTCCCATGAACAGAACAGGGAAAAAGATACAGGACCAACGGATAAGCAAGCAAGAAGGCAAGAAAAACTGTTGGCATACTGTAATCTAAAAAAAGACTGCCCCTTTCCTATGTTACTTTTGCCATGATGACATCTTTATATCAACAGCTCATCTGTCCTATGCAAAAGTTGACTTGTAAGTTGACTCTGAAAATGTGGACTAGAATTCACTGTCCCATATCATGACTTAAAAAATCATTAGTGGAATAGAATCTTCCCACCATCTTTACTAGCAAACATTTAAAAGACTTGAGGCTTTCCATTTCATCTCTCTTTCAACCTTCCCACTTGTGTGAAAACATGAATATTCCTGCAATGAAATTTCACCCTTCTTCTTGCTCAAGATATCTAATCACTAAAATAACTGCTGGAGACTCATATGATAAATATGCAAGCACGATAACTTGTATGTACTCAATCTCCCGAATCTAGAAACTTTTTCTCGCGTCGTCATAAAGGGCAGCCCGGTGCACAAGGCATCCCTGCATAGCGAGGGTTCGGGGAAGGGTCCCCACCACAAGGGTGAAATGTAGGCAAACCTTACCTTGCATTGCAAGAGGCTGCTTCCAGGACTTGAACCAGTGACCTCCAGGTCACACGGCAACACCGTAACCGGTGCACAAGGCATTCTCGCGTCGTCATATTTGATTTAAATTACAGTTCAATATTGTTAAGTGACTTTTTGTGGTTATAATGATTGAATAAATAATAAGAGACATAAGGGGCAAAAATGGTGTGGTTAGTGTGTGAGAAAGTGAAAAACATGACTAAAGGCATGAAATCTGAGCTATGTAATGAACAGAGAGAAAGTAGATAATCTAAACCCGACAGTCATTGCACAAATCATTATTTACCTCGCCGTAGCTAAGTAAATATGATATTCAAGCTGCTGTTCTCAGTTTGGTTCAAATTTTAAGAACCATTTGAGGTATAGGTATGGTATGCAAAATTTGAACAATTTGAGGTACATTTAGTTCGCAACAATAGGCAAATAAATTTCATGTCATATTAGGGTAAATCTTATCTTATGGTAGTTTAAATAGCATGGAAATGAATGGTATTATTGCGTACCAAACGGACAAGGACATGGGTGCTAATGAAAGGTAAGCTTTTGGAAATTTAATTGGTGGGGCAGTTCAAAGGGAAGTTTCCTTTTCAGTCTTCTCCATTACTAGGCAGAAGACTGAGTCTTGGGTTTATAATTTCGACCCAAAAGATGGAGTCAACTTCTCAGAATTTCTTCAGAAGAGCTTATCCAGGTCTTCTGCTATCCTCTTCGCACAATTGCACATTGGTGGGATGTCCCTACATATTGGAATAGAAGATAGGCTACATGTGTATGGCATTCTTTGAGTCAGTCAAAAAGAAAATGAGAAATAGATGTATACCATAATACTCACTCCGTCCCATAACCAAGTACCCATTTTGCCATTTTGGGCATCTCATTGGAAAGTACTATTTTCCCTAAAAGGAAAATACATACTCCACTTTCTCTCTCCTTCCCACTCACAACAACTATATACTTACTATTCTCTACCCCACTTTCTCTCTCCTTCACACTCACAACACCTACTAACTCTGAAACTCGGTAGACTCAACAATGTCAAAGAAGACTATGTAATCAGAGCAATAACGTCCCTGTGTATACAGGCATAGCCCACTGGACGCAGTTTAACTTTTGATTAGTAGGTGGAAAAATTGAATACTAGTACCTTTAGGAGCAAAGCTCTAGATAATTCTCCATATTCTGATAATCCAGTGGGAATTCACCACATAGACCTGTTCTAACTTCTTACCAGTGTTCTGTCCCGCTAGGCGTTCATGAAACGCCTTGGTCCCGCCTAGGATATTATAACTATGTCTGAATTCTCAACCCCGCCTAGATCCCGTCTAAACCCCGCCTAGGCGGTAGGCCCAGCTGCGGCGCCTAGCGACCGCCTAGCGCTTTTTTGAACCTTGCTTCTTACCATATCAAACAATTGTATCATCCTTACCATATCGAAAATAAGACATGCCTGCAAGGCTACAATAACGAGCCTGCATACTTGCACTTCAGAATTACATCTAAAATTTTATCACCTCATTTGATTAATATATTTCTTAAAAATGAAGAAAATATGAACATTGATAAAATCTGCTGTTCTTTGTTTTAAGGATGCAATTAGTATTATGATAAATTATGTGCTATGTAATTAGTATTATGATAAATTATGAGCTCGGGTCACAAAATATTTGTTTGAGAGCTACTAACCTCCTGTTATTAGTTACTCTCTCCGTCTCAAAATAATTTATTTTTTTACTATTTTGGGTGTTGGTATGAATTTTTTAGAGCAGTAATGTCAGATAAATTTAATTATCAAATGAATATTTAAAAAATTGTTACCGATAGTATAATATGTTACCGATAGTATAATAGTCTATCGATAACAAATTTTAATTTTTTATTTGAATAATTAAATTCACTTAAATTTATTTTTTCAAAGAACCTTTGTACAAACAAGAAAAAGTAGGAAGGTCATTTCGATAGCGGAATGATTATTAGGATATGTGTTGAACATTTAATTATTTCACAAAATATTTATTAGAGGGCAACAAACGTAATGCTATTAGTTACTTCCCCGTCTCGAAATGATCTTCTTACTTTTTTTTTTTTGTGTCGGTATGAAATTTTTTTAAGGAAATTTCAAATAAATTTAACTATCTAATGAACATACTAAAATTTGTTACCGATAGTATTTATAATAGTGTGTCAATAACAAGTTTTAATTTTTTATTAGTTGATGCTACCAAAAAATGTGGCTGCACTATTTCTCTCCAAAGGGTGTAGTTAAAGGTCAAGGAACACTCGGATTTCCCTTCTTGCTCACCTGAGAAAACAAACACCGTTAGGGGTGGGGGAAAGTTTTTCCCTCGAAAACCCTCGGCATGAGAATAAGTATTCTGGTGACTGAGATCAACAAGAACAAGAAAATGAGAGAGAGTTTTAGGCTGACAAAAAAAGAGCTTACGGTAATTATGTTGATGAAGGGTTTATATATCCTTGACCAAGGGGACAAAGATGCCACGGGTCATCCACTCACTGGGAACACCACTTTATCTGTTACCACCACTCTAAGTGGTGCATGCTCAGTGGGAAACGAAAAGGTAAATTTGTCCTTTGTGCCAGGGATCTGATCTGGGTCAAAGGTTGTTGAGTCGTTATCGTGACCTCCAAGCAAGCGACCTGCTCGGATGAACATCCTAGCGGCTTGCTCTTCTAAGCGACTTGTTGACTTCCGCGAGCACCACGTGCCCGTCTGAGTTATCTGTCTATTCTCACACCAACTTATTTTTTAGGGCCATTTTATATCCGACTCCATCTATGAACAGTCTGCTTATTCAAGCGGTTCGTTTTGCACTAAGGGGAATTGGCCTCAAACCAGTAACAATAAATGAATTAGTCTCTATCGTGGAGGTCTCACACTCCGTACATAGGAGCAAGTGTACTCATTAAGCCAATGTCTTTAGGCGAGTTGATTGACAACCCGCGTGATCTTTGAGATAACTCCCCCTACCACTTTCTTGGATATCGTACAACTCGCCATCACCCTCACAGAACTTAGCCACTTGTTTCACCTAACTCTCCCCCATGCGCTTCCCTCTACAACCCGCCACCTGCTCCCTAGCGCCTTGCCCATGCAGTCCGCCAAACTCTCTTAGCCGACTCCTTCATGCGGCTTCTTTCACCAAGCCGACCTCCCCCAACTCACCAGGCGGCTTGCATGAATAGCCCGCCACCTTTATGTAGGGAACTCCCCACTCCAGGCAGTAATAACCATTTATGCGGTTCCCACTCACTCACAGCTCGCCTATGTCCTCTAGGCCAGTCCTTTAGTCGATCGTCTACACAAAGTGGGATTCAAGTTGTTCCCTCCTCGTTAATCCGATCCCACAAGTCCATATTTAAATATACGTACCTCAGTAGCCCCCGAGTTCTTTGCTGAGATTATTTATGATCCAGTAAAGAAATAAGTGGCTGACACTGCATTAATTTGAGCTACCAGATAACTACCTTTCCCCAAGAAATTTTTGAATTTTTCCAACTCTCTGTCCTTTTACCAAGTTATCATCCTTTTGGCATGTCCTTTGGTCCTATCACTGATGTGGCGGATATTGTACGATTTATTTCCCTAGTTTTTCCATGTATTACATTCTATTTGATGTACTTAGACTAGTTTTGATGTAATTGGGGCATTTATTGTAATGTTGGGCTTTTATATGATCCGGGGGTAAAATAGTCTTTTAATGAATTTTTCGGATGTAATTTATTTTGAGCTTCAAAGTCATGTTCCAAAGATCGAGAAAATTCAATGTACGAGTCAAGTCAAAGTCAACCATGAGGGCGGAATCACAAAACAAAGTCAGAAAATTAAAGAAAACTGAGTTGCTGGAATTTGCAATGTGCACGACTCGCGCACCAAACACGAGTCGTGTAAGGGCATTTTAAAGATGATTGCACTAGTGGCTTACATGAGTCTGGGAAGCCATAATTCTACACGACTCGTGCAAAGCTTTTTATGGGGGATACATGACTGCCAACACGATTCAGGAAGGGTTTAAAAGTGCACGACTCGTGCACTCTTACACGACTCGTGTAAGACGACTTGGCACGCATACAAGGCTGGAAATCAAACACCCCACGCCATTCCTCCTCTTCTTCTCAATACCCGACTGCAACCTTTCTTCATTCTCCATCCAAAGCCGCCGCCCCCTCTACAAATCACCATAACCACCACCAATCTTCCACTCCCTCACCTTAAATCAATTCCCGCTTCCATCGTCTTCCTCCCTAACACCACAATCACCCTCAAATCACCCCAAATCCTCCTCTTCATCCACTTTCCCTCTCTAACCCTAAAACACCTAACCCACCAAATTGGTTCATTTCTCTCCATAAACCCACCTTCAATCATTTTCTCTAACCTATATTTCATCAAATACAAACACCCTACCCCATTAATTTGCCGGATTTAAAGACAAATTTCAAAACCCTAGGAAATCAAATTGGGGTTTATAACTCATCTTTCTTGGAGCATTCTAGGAGAGACAAGGAGATTTCTTGGGCATTGTGGAAGAATTGAAAGATAAAATTTTTATACTTCCTTGAATTCTTAATTGTTGGTTGTAGTTGTGGTGGTTCGGTTGGGATTGATCGGAGGTTTTGTTATTGTTTGTGTGGTTTATGTGGATTGTGTTAGTTGTTGGGTTGAGTATTGTTTTGTGAATATTTGTTTATTAGAAATATGGGAGGAAAGGAGGAGGAGATGGTAGTGGCACAAAACGTTCTAAAACATCTGAAGTTGTGCCACCTCCTCCTGAGGAGGATATTTACATGGGCTTGATAAATCTGATTGCGACCTAAAAGAACATGTGGAAAAATTTAGATAAATCTAACCGCCACCTTCAATTAACTCGATTTTTGGATGTGAAAGTTCTAGCCACTCTTGGTTTTGAAGCACCGGTTAGGTCATTGATGAGGAATGCGGGGTTGGAAAATTTCTTGGGCAAGAGTGCTCCGGTGTACAAGCGGTTTACGCTTGAGTTCTTGTCCACTTTTGAGAGGGTCAAGGAGAATAATGATCTGTGTGTGAGGTTCCACCTTAATGACGTGGTCAGAAATTTGTCCTATGATGAGGTTAGTGAGTTATTGGTAGTGGAGGACCTGTAGACACCCCATTTTGAACACACAATCAGGATTACACTACTCTTGTGTCTCGCATTTGTGTTTGGATGAAAACTCGTTAGTTTCGTCATGTTTCGTTAAGTTTCTAACTGACTCCATTAGTTAGGGGCTAAAATGAACAAATGAAACTGACAGAAGGACAAAACAGTACTTTTGTACTGGATGTCTCGTACGAGACATCTCCTGCTGTTTCGGGCTTAATCCACTTTCCTTCTTCGTCCCGATCTCTTTATTGGCCAACACTCTCCTAATCCGGGGAATATCTAATAGGAGACTTCCTAGACGATTTCCTGCTGATTTCCTTACCTAATTAAACCTCTCCACCTCCAGACTTGGTCCGTAAGTAATCTAAACCTATAAATAAAGAGTCTTTCAACCCTAGACTCTCCTAATGGTCCCTAATCACCTCCTACACAACCAATCACTCTCTAATCAGCCTCTCTCACTCTAATCCCGTTTTTCCTCTCCCCTCACACCAAAACATCATCGAAAACTCATATTTTCAAGACACAATCATCACAAAACTCTTGGATCATCAATGCCTTAGTCAAGGCCATCACTTGGATTCTTGAAGAACACTTAGGTAACTTCCTACGCTTTTAACCTCTACTTCTCATCTCTTTCTTTGTTTTAAGAGTAGTGTAATCCCATCAAAATGATCAGCCTAGAGCCTCTCCAATCCATGGAGATGGTCTCGAAGCACATGATCCGACATTTCAATAATTAAGAAATTAATTATTGACTTTATTTGTTTTAATTGTTTATTTGCTACTTGATTAAAAACACCTAAGCAAGACCAATCCTAGATTGGGTGCTCCTTGACCTTCCCAATCCATAACTTAACCCCCGAACTCAAGAATCTCACGGTCCGTGTTCCGTTCAACAACATGGTGGCGACTCTCAAATTCAAAAAGGCGAGCGAGGATTCTTCTCGGATGCAAACAGGACCCAAGTGGTGAGTTCGATGATAAGGATAAAATGGTTGCTACTGTTTTCTTTTGGTTGACCAGGTTTCCTTTCGCAAGACCGCATAACATCGCTGCCAATCGTTCTAACCCTGCTTGGAAACTGTTTTATCGGGGGTTATCCACGACTTTCCTAGGAAAGGGAGAACCCGCACAGCTAAACACTTTAGACATGGCTTTGAAGAGATCGGCTTTAGCGAGGTCTCCTTCCCGTCCTTGTTAGGTAGATGCCTTCCAAGTTAGATGTGCGGGGTTTGCGACCTGGGATAGTGGAAACATCCCCGTTGGTGGTATGATTACTCTGTTGGCAAGGAAGTATGTTACAAAACCATCTGACAATGCAGGATTAGTTGGTGGACCCAAATTCTATGGTTTCCCTATGATACTTTCTTGAGTATCCCCAATGATGAGCATTCCCTGAAATTTATGTATGTGAATGGGCTTTCGGTTATATGCTTTCGTGGGGTTATTTTTCCATCGGGTCAAAAAAAACATGAATGGAGAATGCCGGGGGTACTTGATCTCACGAGACAAATGGAGCCAGCGGGTGATGATGCAAGATGCGTGATCAACGGGACGCCGAGGTTAGACAGCCAAAGCAGCAGTCCGGGTCCAGTGCTTTCAGTGATTGGGGACAAATGAGGGCATATTTAAAGTGTCAGCAGCAGAGATATGCCTATGAGGATCGAAGGGTACAGTATAGGTATGCTTATGTTTAGTGGGTGGAAAGATTGAATACAAGTACCTTTAGGAGCAAAGCTCTAGATAATTCTCCATATTCTGATAATCATCGGTTTTCTTGAACAGGAAGGCCCAAGGATTAATCAAGTGGGAGTTTTCTTCTGATGAAGCAGAAACCATCACGAGACCGAAGCAGCTGCAACCAATAAAGGAGTAAAGTAAGGCTGCATTTTAGTAAAAATGGAATATTCCTAACTGCCTTGCTAAAAAACACAAAGTGAGCTTAAGAAAATAAAAGGCACAATATCTGTTTGTATGCCAATAGCAACTGTTCAAACTCAAGAAAATCAATGTGAGACCCTCAAGTACATAACTTCAACATCTCCCTGAGCTTTAATTATCACCATTTAATAGTTCTCAACCTCATGCCAAAGACTAACCGAAGCCAAGCAAGATTTTTGCAGGCATTTACACAGCCAAAGGGAATTCACCACACAGACCTGTCGCAACTCTTAGCATATCAAGCAACTGTATCATCCTTAGTTCCTTACCATAAGGAAAATAAGACATGCCTACATGCTACAATAACGAGCCTGCATACTTGCACTTTAGAATTACATCTAAAATTTTATCATCTCTTTATTTGATTAATATATTTATAAAAAATGAAGAAAATATGAACATTGATAAAATGTGCCGCTCTTTGTTTTAAGGATTCAATTAGTATTAGGGTAAATATAAAGTCGCAAAAATATCTCACAAAATTTGGCCCACAAAATGATGTGTCAAGATTTTATTGGTGCTTTTAATTAGAGTGTGGCGGGTCCACAATCGATGCAACCAATAAAATATCGCCACCTCATTTTGTATCCATCATTTTGTAAACTTCTTTTGTGCCCCTAGCATTGCCCTTAGTATTATGATAAATTATGGGCTATGCATATAGTATTATGATAAATTATGAGCTCGGGTCACAAAATATTTGTTAGAGAGCTACTAACCTCCTGTTATTAGTTACTCTCTCCGTCTCGAAATGATTTTTTACTATTTTGGGTGTCGGTATGAAAGTTTTTAGAGCAATACTTTCAGATAAATTTAATTATCAAATGAATATTTAAAAATTGTTATCGGTAGTATTTATAATAGTCTATCAATAACAAATTTTAATTTTTTATTTGAGTACTTAAATTAACTTATATTTATTTTTCAAAGAACCTTTGTACCGACAAAAAAAAGTAGGAAGGTCATTTCGATAGTGGAAGGATTATTAGGATATGTGTTGAACATTCAATTATTTCACAAAATATTTATTAGAGGGCAACAAACCTCATGCTATTAGTTACTCTCCCCATCTCGAAATGATCTTCTTACTTTTTTTTTTGGTGTCGGTATGAAATTTTTTTGAGGAAATTTTACATAGATTTAATTATCTAATGAACATACTAAAATTTGTTACCGATAGTATTTATAATAGTGTGTCAAAAACAAGTTTTAATTTTTTATTAGTTGATGCTATCAGAAAATGTGGCTGCACTATTTATCTCCAAATGTTGTAGTCAAAGGTCAAGGAACACTCGGATTTCCCTCCTTGCTCACCTGAACACCGTTAGGGGTGGGGGGAATGTGTTTCCCCCAAAAGCCTATGGCGTGAGAATAAGTATTCCAGTGACTGAGATCACCAAGAACAAGAAAATGAAAGAGAGTTTGAGGCTGAGAAAAGAGCTTACAATGCTTGTGTTGATGAAGAGTTTATATAGCCTTGACCAAGGGGACAAAGATGCCACGGGTCATCCACTCATTAGGGAACACCATTGTATCCGTTACCAACACTCTGAGTGGTGCATGCTCAGTGGGACGCGAAAAGGTAAATCTGACCTTTGCGCTAGAGATTTGATCTGGGTGTCAGATGTTGTCGAGCCGTTATCGTAACCTCCAAGCAAGCGACCTGCTCGGATGAACATCCTAGCGGATTGCTCTTCTAAGCGACTTGTTGACTACCGTGAGCACCACGCGCCCGTCTGAGTTGTCTGTCTTTTCTCATGCCAACATATTCTTGAGGGCCATCTTATATCCGACTCCATCTATGAATAGACTGCTCAAGCTGTTCGTTTTGCACTAAGGGGGAATTGGCCTCAAGCCAATGACAACAAATGATTTAGTCTCTATTGTGGAGGTCTTGCACTCTGTACATAGGAACAAGTGGGTCTCACTCATTAAGTCAACGTCTTTAGACAAGTTGATTCACAAACCGCCTAATCTATTAAATAACTCCCCCTACCACTTTCTTGGCCATCGTACAACTCGCCATCACCCTCAAAGAACTTAGCCACTCGTTTCACCTAACTCTCCCACATACGCTTCCCTTCTACAACCCGCCACCTGCTCCCTAGCGCCTTGCCCATGCGGTCTGCCAAACTCTCTTAGCCGACTCCTTCATTCATGCAGCTTCCTTCACCAAGCCGACTTTCTCCTACTTGCGGCCTACTGCGTCAGCCCGCCACCCCCACTTCAATCCGCCAGGTGCCTTGTTTGACTCCCCCCCCCCAACTCACCAGGCGGCTTGCATGAGAAACCCGCCACCCTTCTCTAGGGCACTCCCCACTCCCGGTAGTCATAACCAGTAAAGAAATAAGTGTTGGCACTCCATTAATTTGAGATGCCTGATAACTACCTTTCCCCAAGAAATTTTTTAATTTTTCCATCACTCCGTCCGTTTGCCAAGTTATCATCCTTTTGGCATGATGTCCTTTGGTCATATCACCCATCAATTTACTCCTTTCATATCATGTCAAAATTTATATTTTATTTTCCCCCTTCCTCCTACACGCCTAACACCCTTATTTCACTTCACCTTCAATCACCCTGTCACCCTTGTCCTTTCCCTAGCCTTACACGCCTATTTCATCACCCATCTTCACCTTTCTTTTTTTTTTCGTCCAATCATAATTTCGTACCATCAACTTTAACCTTAGACTACCCACAATGGTTTCATACACAAAAAAAAATTCAACACCCACTTTTAACACTTTATCCTATCCACCTCATCTTTCATACACCCCTTTCATACAACCCCCCTACAATGGTTAGTTGAAAAAAAAAATTCATCTCCCTCCCACTCATCATTCTATACCCCACTACTTTATATTATTTTTATTTTTTTATATATTCTTTATTTTTATGATTAGTAAAAAATAATAATTATTATTATTATTTATAATTAAAATAATATTTTACACTAAATTAATTCTTTTTGGCAATTAAATAATTAGATAAATGACGATGAATTTTTGGGAATTTTGAGTGTTGAAAGGATTATTATTGGGATCCATTTCATTCAAAAGATGATGAATTTTTTTAAATGTAGGCTAAAATGGAGAAGGAAAATTGAGAAAAGATAGTTTTTTTTTTGGTGTCCAAATCTAATGAAACTTGCATCATTTTATAGGGGAAAAAAATGCTGAATTTTGGCGAAAAAAAAATAAATAAATAAAAAAAATTACTAGGTGATAATTCAGCTCAAATAATTGAGTTAAAAAAATTAAATCCGAAAATCCATGGACCAATCATGTGCTTACACGTGTTTCAACCAGGGAAAAACAAAAAAAAAAATCCGCCGGGCCGCGCCCACACGCGCCCTGTCGGGCCGTGTGGCGCACGCGCCTTTTGCGGTCCAATTGGGGCTCGCCACGTGGAATCGACGCAGGCTCTCCCCAAAATTCAACCCGTATGAAATTTTTCATACACACATTTCATACACCAACTTTCATACCACCCCCACAATGGTTTCATACCCCTTCCCCCACTTTCATACACCATTTCATACCCCCATTGCTCATAGTCTTACACTCTTAACACCCTTATTCCTTCCCTCTTTCAGCTTTCTTCCCATCTGAAGATTCCCGCTTCCCTTTTATTTTTTCTTTCTTTTCTTTCATTTCATGAACATCAATTTTTCTCTCTCCCCCTTCTTATCTTCTTAACGGCCGGCCCCCTCCCCTCCTTTCTCTCATTTTTCATTGTCTTTTTTTCTCACTCTCCCATCCAATCCCTCTCTACTAATACTGCTCTTGTCCTTCCTCCAGCTTCTTACACGCCTACCCCTCCCCATCTCTACTTATCAACATTTTTCAAAAAGAATCCCCCTATCATCCTTATTTTTATTTGGTCTCACCCCTTCTCTTTCTACTCCCTTCACCAGACAATCTCTCTCTTTTCTCCAATATCTTTCACCATAAGGTCCGGCCCCTCATCTTGCTTACTTTGGCATTGATTTTCGAATTTTCAAAAAGATTCCCCCTATCATCCTTATTTTTATTTGGTCTCACCCCTTCTCTTTCTACTCCCTTCACCAGACAATCTCTCTCTTTTATCCCATGCATGGGATAAAAGGTCGCGGGCCGAGTTGAACAAGTTACTAATAGATCGTGATGCCGATCCTTCCGTGTTAAATGTATTAGAAATTAGGGGTCCTCCATATCTCCCTTACGGTAGTCCAGACATGCTTGAATTCTTTAATAGGAAGACTTTTTGCAATTACCTTTGTAACTTCTATGGTTATCCAATTGATTTTGAGTGCTCTGACACTGACTATCAAGCTGTCACGAACCCTAAACTGGCGACAATTTCAATTCGCAATTTGGCTTTCGACAATTTCACGGTATTTCCTTCTCGCTTTTTGTCAAGAAATTAAGGCGTTCTGCTGTGATTTATACCAAATCGGATCCTTTCCTAAACTGGCGAGGATTCCTAAACTGACTGGTTTCTTAGTGGGGGGGGGGGGGAGCTTACGCTAACAAACCGACGGCCAGATTTCCTCAAGGCGTGAAAATAGCGAGGCGGGCGAGCGCCTTTAACAACTATGAGCGGGATGCGGAGTGGTTCACGAGTCGCCGGCTCTTCACAAGCCGCCGCCTCTTCTTCTGCATGCTCTCACGCGAGTTTCAATATGAAGCAGGCGGCCCTGCCCTTCCTACCGACCTTAGATATTACTCTGAGTTTCACCTTGATCCTACTGTTTACAAAATAGAGTCTTACCTAGGGATATCAGAGTTGGGAGTGATGAGAGCTCTTCAAAATGGAGAAATTATATATCCCTCTCAATTAGAGGCTGGTTACGGTTTCCACTTATCCCCTTCATTACTGAGTTCCTGTTCGCCACCAATAGAGCTCTGGTAGAGTTGCATCCTAATTCTATTAGGGGCTTAACTTGTTTCACAGCTATTTGTAGGGCTTATAGGTTCGAGCCTACCTTGCGTCTACTTAGGGAGTTTTTTGATATTTTCAAGTCTAGCGTGTCAAAAGATAGGATCTCTCTTACACCTAGGAATGAACTAAAGTTGATGACTCCTTTTCCTCCTAAGCTTCAACGCTCCTATGATAACCCCCTCCTTGTTACTTCCCCCCGTGGCTGGAGCCATCCTATTCCCCTTAAGCCTCTCACTAGTGAGGTTGGTAAGAGATCCCGGCTATCCAAGTTAGAAGAAGAGATGAAGAGGGGTTGTTGGATCCTTTAGCTGATATGGGTAGCGAGGCTTTATATTCGTCGATGTCAATTTTGAGCGATGAGGATCTTTTGAGGCGGGTTGGGATTTCTCCCGCTAGGGAGGGGCACGTCGATCCCATGATTCGTTTCCGACTACCTTTTCATTATATCGGGGATGGATGTGGCATGATGGTAATATCATTGCTGGGGTTTGTGTATCATGTTCGCGTGGGGACGGCTCTCTATGGGGGGCCATGTTAACTTTACGGGTGCTCATCTTGTTCCTTATCTGTTTAATTTTAACATTTTCTGATCATACTGCTTAGTTCTGATTACTATCTTTTCCTTCTTGCAGCGTACAACTCACATTTTCGGACTTCATGCTTGTATTGGTGGCAGTGTTCTAAAAAGCGCTAGGCGCCCGCGAGGCGGTGAAGCCGGGCCTAACGCCAAGGGGCCTAGGCGGGCCCGAAAAATTAACGCATTTTATATATTTTTAATAATCTTTTATATAATTATATATATCTATCCAACTATTTGTGCTATTTATTTTTGTTATTTGTCAAAAATTAATAATATCTTTAATAAAATTTTAATAATTATATATTTATCAAAAAATAGTGCTACTTATTAGATAATGGATTGATTTATGGCTTGTAGATGGAAAGTTGGATAATTAATTAATAATTGCATTGCATATGTGAAAAAGAAAAGAAAAAAACAAAACATAATAGGTATAGGTTGGAGTCTTTGTTGTAAACAAACAATTCATGTGCCATATAACTATATAGCGACAAGCCAAGGAAGAGACTGGCTGAAGTAGTGGGTAAGTTATCCCACATCACTTAGGTTGACAATTCCTAAGAAATGAAGTGTTTATATGTAGCTAAAAAAAACTCATTGTACACTGCTGTACCCATGCTTGTCCAAGGAAAGAAGGGCCATGCTTGTCCAAGGAAAGAAGAGCAGCAAGAGAGTTAAACATGAAAATTGGGATATTTATCCCACATCGAATGTCAAAATGAAAAGCCCTTGCATTGTAGTATAAGGAATGAGACCAGCCTTTGAAGAGGCATAGTGGGAAACTTATCCCACATCGGCTGTGAATTGAAGTCCTATGTAATGGACTAGTATAAAATTGAGGTGCAAGCCTCTTGAAATGGAAGGCAGCCTTTGAGCGCCATCCTTCTTAGCGCACGCCTAGAACGTGCCGAGAGCGCCTAGAGCGCCTAGCTTGTGCCGAGAGCATTTAATCGCCGTCTAATGTCTTCAACGCCTAAGATAGCTTATTTGCCACAAAGCGCAGCGTTATGACACCGCCTCGCCTAACGCCTACGCTGCCGCCTAGCCTGATTTTTAGAACACTGATTGGTGGAGATGAAGGGGGTGGTTCAGGGAGAGCTGACGTCCAAAATGTTCAAAGTGTTGAGGAGGATGTTAATCCGGTTGGAGAGGAAGCAAACGATGGTGGAGAGGAGCCGGCTGTGAGGGGCGGATCGCAGGAAGGTAGGTTGACTGCTTTTGATTATGTTAGGAGTCGCCGGCCCAAAAGAGGTCGTTGGGTTTCCACGTCTTCCCCCTGAAACTCGGGAAAAGAGCCCTTGAACGAAGATGAGGTTATGGGTCCTCAAGGTGCTTGCTGGTTGCAGCCTGACTTCCAATTTCCTATCGACTCAAAACGCATGGAGCGGTTCGCTTATGACTTGGGGAGCGTGCCCGGCATGGAGGGCTTTGATTTGTGTTCCCGTCATCCTACTAGGAGTTCATTCGGGAGTTCAGTGTTGGAACGGGTCTGTGACTTGAGGCACGTTGTTGAACTTGAAATTGTGACTACTGCCACCTTTAAGGACTATGCGGGTCAAACTATGAGTGAGGTACATCCCTTCTTTTAGTTACTACTCCCTACATACTTAGTGTTTTTCTCTTATTTTAGTAATCTTGCTGCTTGTTCCTTCTCCAAATGAGTGGGTACATTACTACTCTGTGTAACCGGATTGACCAGATGGATCATGAGCTCTCTTTGTTGAAGAGAACTGTTGGTGAGCAGAAACAAGCTTGGAAGAGGAAAGTGCGGGCAGCTGAGAACAAAGCCGCTACATTGGAGGGTGGGCAATGGACCGTGCGTCAGGGAGTCTGTCAGCTTCAGAGTGATATAGTGGCATTGACAGCTGCTAAATCCACTTTGGAGGCTCAATTTAGAGAAGCAGTGACCACGCATGTGTCTGCTCAAGCTGCTTTGCGAAGGGAGAACGACTCACTTAGGCAACAAGTTGCTAACATGGAGGCTTCCTTTGCCACCATTCGCCTGGATGTCGTCAAAGACTTCAAGTCTTCCGATCAGTTCTATGCTGCTATAGAACGGTCTTCCTTTAAGGCGGTGCGTCCTGCTCTGGCTGAGGGTAATTCTACAGATACAGTAGCCTGATAGCTCGTTGAGCCTCCCTATGGTGACGTGTCTAGGCTAGCTCATGCTCAGTTACCGTATAATGATGATGAGTTGCAGCATGTTGCCCAGTTCGATTCCGAGTTAGGTCGAGCTCCATGGTCTATTCCTCCTTCCAGCACTAGACTTCAGAATCTTTGCTATCGTCTCACTGGGGCTAAGCAGAAAGAAATTGAAGACCAGAAGAAGGCAGTTTTCTAGAACCAGTTCCATCTGCCTTATTGAGCAATCTGTCACTTGCCGCTTGGGCAGTCAGTCACTTACCGCCTGGACAGTCAGTCACTTAATCCATCACTTGCCGCTTTGGCAGTCCGTCACTTAATCCGTCACTTGTTGACTGGGAAGTCCGTCGCTTGCTGACTGGACAGTCAGTCGCTTGCCGCCCAAGCAGTCAGTCACTCGCCGCCACTTGTTGCCTGGGCCAGTCAATTGTTGACTGAGCAGTCAGTCATTTGTTGACTGAGCAGGCAGTCATTTGCCTTAAGGCGGGTTGCTCTTCCAGGAAAACGAGTCGTGCCCCAGAGGGCGGACCAACTTTCATGCTTGGTACCTTCAAAACAAGTCTTTGGATGCTTGGTACCTTTAAACCAAGTCTTTGGGTGCTTGGTACCTTTAAACCAAGTCTTGGAAGTGCTTGGTGCCTTGAAACCAAGTCTTGGAAGTGCTTGGTGCCTTGAAAACAAGTCTTGGAAGTGCTTGGTACCTTGAAACCAAGTCTTGGAAGTGCTTGGTACCTAGACACCAAGTCTTTGGGTGCTTGGTACCTTTAAACCAAGTCTTTGAAGTGCTTGGTACCTTGAAACCAAGTTTTTGGGTGCTTGGTACGTTGAAACCAAGTCTTTGGAGTGCTTGGTACCTTCAAACCAAGTCTTGAGGTGCTTGGTACCTTGAAACCAAGTCTTGGAAGCGCTTGGTACTTGAAACCAAGACTTGGAAGTGCTTGGTACCAAGAAACCAAGTCTTCGGGTGCTTGGTACCTTTAAACCAAGTCTTTAAAGTGCTTGGTACCTTGAAACCAAGTCTTTGGGTGCTTGGTACCTTCAAACCAAGCCTTAGAGGTGTTTGGTACCTTGAAACCAAGTCTTTGGGTGCTTGGTGCCTTTAAACCAAGTCTTTGGGTGCTTAGTACCTTTAAAACAAGTATTTGAGGTGCTTAGTACCTTTAAACCAAGTCTAACACTTTCAAAGATCCCCATCCGAGAAGGCACTCGGTTAGAATCTTGTTACTTCAATCAAGGAACTTATTTCCATGCACAAATTTAAAAGAGGATAAGATACTTCGATTCATTAACTTTAAGATAGATAACTGCTTACGAGGGGTTTCAACTGCCAATCACCAAGGCTGCTCCATTGCTACTACTCTAGTTACCATTGCTCTACTACCACTGCTCTACTTCTACTACTAGTACTCTACTACCAGTGATGTACTATTACCATAACCATTGAGCTTCATCCCCACTGCTCAGTGATAATACTTCTTGAGATGATCCACATGCCACGGATTCTTGAGTTTTGTCCTTGAGCAGATATGTCCCCTATCCGATGACTTTGGAGACTTGGAAAGGACCTTCCCGGTTGGGTTCAAGCTTGCTATATCCTCTCCTGTGACCAGTAGCTTCAATCTTCCTTAAGACCCAATCGCCCATATTGAATGACCTTCTATTCACCCTCTTGTCATGCTGACTCTCAATTTTCTGCTTGTAATTGATCATTCTCATTCTTGCATTCAGCCTCCTCTCATCACACAAGTCTAGGTCCGTGAGCCTCCTCTGGTCATTCCTATCTTCATCAAAGAGACACGATATGAAGGTAAAGCCATTTTAACCGGCGCCTTAGCCTCTGATCCATAGGTGAGAGCAAACGGAGTCTCCCTAGTTGATCCTTTCATAGTAGTTCTTACATACCCTAGAGTTGTGGACAACTCCTCTATCCACTTTCCTGTAACGACCCGAGCCCGCAAACCCGACCCGTTACACAAATACCACGCAATTGGCCCAATGAATACAAATATCTTTGGTCCACTTAGCTTACCACAGGCCCATCCAAAAATCCATGGACGTATTGGTATTCATTGGTAACTGGTACCTTAAGTACAACTCCAACTAATTATACCCCACCGATGAGGGATACCACAATCTCCCCACCTTGGATCCTTGTCGTCCCCAGCAAGACCCACTTGGATCGGAACCCCGGCTAGTGTTGGATTCAAGAGGTCGCTCGTACGGATTCAAGAGGTGACTCCCACCGACTCTGCAGTGTGCACTTTGTTCCGCACAACACTTTGCTCCACACTTCCGGCCGGGACCCGCTCTGATACCATTTGTAACGACTCGAGCCTACAAGCCCGACCCATTACACAGGTACCACGCAATTGGCCCAATGAATACAAATATCTTGGGTCCACTTGGCTTACCACAGGCTCACCCAAAAATTCATGGACGTATTGGTATTCATTGGTAACTGGTGGTACGGGTACCTTAAGTACCACTCCAACTAATTGTACCCCGCCGATGTGGGATACCACATTTCCCCTCCAAGATCTTCCTTAATGCGTTGATAACTTGTTTGTTTGCGACTTCCGCTTGTCCTTACCTTGCGGCCTTGCTATGAATGACATCTCGTGCTTTACATTGAACCTTTCACACTCCGCCTCGAATTTGGCTTGGAACTGAGAACCGTGATCAGATACAATCTTCCTTGGAACTCCATATCGGCCAAAAAAAATCTCCCTTACAAACTTAATTACATTGTCCTCCGAAATCGTTAATAGGGCATTTGCCTCTGTCCACTTGGTTAAGTAGTCCACTGGTACCACTCATAGTTATTAAAAGCCCGCCTAGGCCTCCGGCGCAGAGAGGCGCGGCATTGGAGCCTCGGCGGTGCTAGGCGAGACGCTGTTTCGAGCTTTTGAAAACATCACCTTTTTACTTTACTCCAATTTGATACGTATTTTTGAACTTTTGAAATTGATATGTCAATTACTAAAATTCATGTATATTGCTCCCTTCGTCTCAAAATGAATATTCATTTCTTTTATTTGCTCTTGTTCCGTCCCAAATGAATATTCTTTTTTACCTGCTCTTCTCCGTCTTGCTCTTGTTCCGTCTCAAATTGAAAATTCTTTTTATTATTTGCTCTTGCTAACAAGCAAGGTTTAATATTTGTGGATATTCATTTTGGGATGGAGGAAATACTATTATTGTTTATCTTGATGTTGTATGTATACTATATTTTTAGTATTTTAAGGCATTATTGCGGGCTTCGTCACTCGGGTGCTCCCGCCATGCGCCTAGGCTCCAGGCACACCTTTTGCGCCTTGGGCCTTTAATATCTATGGTACCACTATATGCGTGTATCCACCCTTAGCCTTAGCAAACGGCCCAATTAAATCAATCCCCTACATGTCAAAGGGCCAAGTTGCCACCACCAGGGTTTGCTCAGTTGCAGGCAGACGCGGGATATCGGCATAGCTATGGTACTTGTCACACTTTCTCACATACTATTCTGCATCTCGCCTCAAGCTGGGCAGTAATAACCATGGAACAAGACTTTGTCGGCTAGTGACCTTGCACCTGGATGTCCTCAACACACTACATGAATTTCAAGCAACACCATATTTGTCATTTCTGGCTTCACACACCTCAGCAGGGGCCTTGAAAAAGACATGCGATATAGTACCCCATCTTGCACAGTGAATCTTGGCGACGTGCTCTTGATTAGCTTTGCTTTCTCCTCATCACTAGGCAGCACTTCGCATTCTAGGTACTCAGTCATCTCATCAACCCAATTCATCTCGGTGACCTCAATTTCCATCTCAGTGACCGCAAGTTCTTAATTTCCTCACTGGTCATCTTGCTTAGAAAATCAGCCCTCTCATTTTTTGACCCGTTGATTTGCACCAGATCCCAAAATTAAAAAAAAAAACAAAACAAAACAAAAATTCCCTTATCAAATCACAATACCTGACTAGAATGGGGTGGATGACCCCATACTCCCCTTTACTTGATTCACGATGAGCCGGGAATCAGAGTGGATCACCAAGTGTTTGATGTGGATGTCCCGAGCGAGTTCCAACCCTGCTACCAGTGCTTCATACTCTGTTTAATTGTTTGAAGCGGGAAACTTGAACCCCAAAGCCTTTTCAAATTGCTCTTCCTCTCCAAGTGCTATCAACACGATTCCAGCTCCACTCCCTCCTTTCGCTGAGGAGCCATCAGCATGCAGAGACCAACAGTTAGGAGGCCTCACATGCTTGTGCCTTAATAGCTTTCATTGGCTGCAAACTTAATGTCAAACTCTGTCAATTCAATAGACCAAGTCAAGAGTCTTCCTGAGGAGTCTGGTTGTTGTATGACCTTCAAATAAGCGTTAGTGAGAACTGTGATGGGGTATGCTGAAAAGTAAGCACGCAACTTGCGACCCGCAATAACAAGGGTGTAAAGCTTCTCCGCATTGAAGTACCTTATCTCCACATCACTCAAGGCCTTAGAGACGTAATACACCGGCTTTTGGGACATTGCCTTCTTCTTTGATGATGACTGCTGCAACTGCTAAGTCGGTGGCTGCCAGATACACAAAAAGTTCATCCCCTGTGTTCGGACTGCACAACAGTAGCGGCTTGCCAAAATAGCTCTTGATCTGCTCAAACAATTTGTTGCACTCTTCATCCCATGCAAACTCCTTGTTACCCTTGAGTACCTTGAAGAACGGCAAACACTTCTTAGCAGATGGGGAAAAGAAGCGGCCTAAAGCGATGATCCTTCCGTTCAACCTTTGGATATCCCTAATTGACTTAGGGGGTGCCATGTCCATCAATATTTGAATTTTTTCGGGGTTAGCCTCTATACCTCTCCGGTTGATGATGAAGCCCAAAAAATTCTCGGCTGTAACTCCAAAGGTGCACTTACTTGGATTCAGCTTCATCGAGTTGCTCCTTAGGTTTTGAAAAGTCTCCTTAAGATCTTTGACATGATCATCATCAAGAGACTTGATCACCATATCATCAATATAGGTTTCCATATTCCTCCCCAACTGAGACACAAAAACTTTGTTAACCATTCTTTGATATGTTGCTCTAGTGTTTTTGAGTCCGAACGACATCATCTTGTAGCAATAGATCCCTCCTCCAGCTCTGAACGCTGTTAACGGCTTATCCACTTAAGCCATTTTGATCTAGTGATACCCAGAGTATACATCAACAAAACTTGGCACCTTATGCCCTGCAATGGAGTCCACCAGTCTATCGATCTTACGCAGCATATAACAATCTTTGGGGCATGCCTTGTTCAAGTCCGTGAAGTCTATACACATCCTCCATTTTTTATTCTGCTTTCCTGATCATCACCACACATGCCATCCAACTTGGGTAGGTGATCTCCTCAATGATCCCAGCCTTAAAGAAGCTTGGCGACTTCCTCCTTCATAGCCTTCTCCTTTTCCGGGGCCAAGTATCTCGGTTTCTGTTGTACTGGTGTGAACTCACAACTTGCATTCAACCTATGAACGGTGACTTGCTCATCAATCCCGCTCATGTCCTCAACTCTCCAACCAAACACATCAAGATTATTTTTCAAAAATTCCACCTAACGATATGCTCCCTCCGTCTCTAGTTAGTGTGAACCAAATTTTTGGGCACACAAATTAAGAAAAAGTAAGAGAGATAAATAATGGAAGGAGGTGTTTGTGAGTATAAAAAAATAAATAGGAGAGAGAATGAGTGGGAGGAATAGTAAGTTAATTGGTGTTTGTGAGTGTAAAAGTAAAGTAGGAGAGAGAATGAGTGGGAAGAATAGTAAAAATTCTTTGCTATTTTGGTGTAGTCCACACTAACCTGAGACGGACCAAAAAGGAAAGAAGTCCACAATAACCTGAGACGGAGGGAGTATGTCTTTCGGAGCGAGTTGCTTGCCAATTTTGACTTTCTGGTCTGGGAAGTCCGGGTTGATAATCACCTCCTCCAGCTCTTCTAGAGCTTGAATCTCCGATTTATACCTCATCTGCAAAGTGTCAATAAAAGAGCTTGAATCTTCGGTTCATCCCTCATTTGCAAAGTGTCAATAATGACCTTTCTCTGGTTTTCTGGGTTTTCGTTGGGTCACCTCTGGCTCCCCCTCTTTAGAAGTTCCTCCTCCTTTGCGAGTTCCTCCGCCAGTTTTTCTATGAGGATGTCGCCTGTTTCTACCCATTCTGGCTCCTCCATGATTATCTCTTCATCCACCTCTCCATCAATCTCCATGCACTCCCCACGAGTTTCCCTTAGTAGTGGAGAGATAATGATTGCTGAGTTATTCCTCATGCTTTTTATCACCTCCCACACGTCTTCCCCCTCCAAGTTAGTGATCATTTCGCTCACCAAATTGACTCGGGTGAAGCGGAGGGACAGTCAGCATCTCGTTTTGCCTTCTGCATCTCTCTCCTTTTCTTAATTGCCGACACTGGTTTACTCTGTAAACAACCAATGCCTCTAGAAGTGGGAAACTTCACCCTCTGATGCGGTATGGATACAACCATCTCAAAGCTCTGCATGAAGGGATTCCAACTATAGCATTTTATGTTGATACAAGGTCAATCACCATGAACTCAATCTCACTGGTGCGGGTCAAGTCTTCGTTCCCAATCTCCACATCTAAGATGATAGTGCCTTTAACTCGCACCGTGTGATTAGTGAACCCTTCCAACATTCCTCCATAAAGGGTCAAGTGTCCTCCATAAAGGGTCAAGTGTGCATCAGAGTACTTCATTCTCTTATAAGCCTCATAATACAAAATGTTGCGACTTGCTCCAAAGTCCACTAATACACTGTGCAATAGATTGTGGCCAGTTGCTATTATAATCACAATGGGTTGACTGGCATGGCTAGCCGACACCGCCAACTCCTTCCCCGAAAAAACTTATCACCATATCTTCCTCTGGAGCGTAAGCAGGCACATTGAATGTGTGGCTTAGACTCATAATCTGGTTGTTGAGCTGGGTGATGCTTTGGGATGGAATCGTTGGGTCGCTTATCACATCTACCACGTTCCTCTTGTCTTTCTCCCTTTCTCTTGTCTCCATGGTAACATATTGCTTCAACTCCCCCTATTTATTTTGGATTGAATGATTCTCCTAAGGTTGTAACAACCGTCTGTCTCATGACCATACCCCTGATGGAAGTCACGGAATATACTCTTGTCACGGTTTGACTCAGCATCAGGATTAAGCGGAAAAGGCTTAGGTAGCTCTATCAGCTTTATAAGCTCGCTAGGCTTCAATGTCAGCTTGGTGAAGTCGTAACTTTGTGTTCTCCCTTCCTTGGGTTTTTATTGGGAGGGTTAACTGTTGCAATTTCCCCGTCATCTCCCCCTGCATAACACCTGCCCTATCAAAAATCTCGCCAGAAGTTTTTGGCATCCTCATGTTCAACTCCTTCTTGAATGGGCCAGGCATCAAACCAGCTGAGAATAACATGATGATCTCATCTTGACTTTTGTCCGCCAATGTTTCAAACCCCTCCATGTAGCTCGTCAAGGACTCACCATGACTTTGCCTAATTCCACACAACTCCTGCTTCCTGACTGACTGAGCTCCGGAGGCACTAAAACGAGATAGAAACTTTTCTCTGAAATTTTCATAGCTGGTGATGGACTCCGCCGGCTGTCCAAGGAACCACTCTAAATCATAATGGGTGAAGGTGCTCGCCAATGCCTTGCACTTCGGTGCATCGTCCCGAGTCAAGAGAGACATTTGCACCTCAAAATTTCCAATGTGATTCCTTCCATTGAACTCTAAGAGAGAAGGTTGCCTGAACTAAACTAAAGGTCTGGGTCTGGGTCTGGGTCTGGGTCTGACTCTTGAATCCTTCTGCAAAAGGGCAGCGAGAATGACACCTTCTCCTCCTTTTTCTCACTCTTCAACTCCTCAAACTCAGCAATTCACGAGGCTAATTCATTCTCCCACTCTTCATCAGACTTTTCGTCCCTTCTGGACTCATTCCTCTCACACCGGTAAGATCTTTCCAGACTATGTGATCTCCTATCAGAGTATCTCCTCCTGTTATTCAGCCGAATGTCAGCCCACAAGACTTGTGGGGACTGTGAGACCTCCTGTCAAAGCGTCTCATCTCGTCATTCAGTCGGATGTCCCGCTGCAGCTTGTGGGGGCTGCGTGATCTTCTCCCTTGGCGCCAAATCCTCTCCTCCTCACTTGGAAGGTAAGTTCTATCAAAGGAGGACCCTGTGTCCGCGAAAGAGTCTCCATATTCGTAATGATAAGAGGATCCGTTCTCATCTTCGGGCTGAAGGTGCAGCGCCTTTTCCCTATCCTCACCCAGCGATTCTCCTCTTTCGTTAACCTGTTCGAGTCTCATCCCTTCATGAATATCCCGCACCGTCCTATCCTGGGAAACCTCTTCACTACGTTTGGATCTCGAAGCACGACTGGGTGCCCTTTCTTGGGCCCAAACAATGGTGGGAGTGGTAGAGGCTCCCTTCCCAACTCAACCACACATCGGTTGTTGTTCAATAGTTGCAATTACATCTCACTCTCTCTTTGCAACCGTGCGGCCTCAAACTGGTCCCCTTCCATGACGCAAGGATGAAGAGCCCTGGTGTGATTGGAAAACTCTGCTTCGAGGCGAGCCCTCTTGGCTGCTCTTGCATCCCTCATCTCCTTCTGCCTATGCCAGAGCAACTCACTGGTCGTTAATGGTCTCCTTTTAGCCGTGCTAGTGTGGATGGTTCACGCAGATTCATGAGTTCTCCGACTATTCTCCTTTTGAGGGTTGATGTTCTCTCCAGATCTCCGGGGGTGGGAACCTCCACAGCTGACTGCACTCGCTGGACATTCGAGGCCCCTACCAGAGGTCTCCTTCCAATCATTCCTTCAACTCTTAAAATCACCAGAATTTGGGTTTCCAAGAATGTTCAGACGAACAAAGAAGGAAAAATTCAAGTCCCGGCAACGGAACAAATTGATGCTACCAAACAACGTGGCTGCACTATTTCTTTCCAAAAGGTTGTAGTTAAAGGTCAACGAACACTCAGATTTCCCTCCTTGCTCACCTGAGAAAACAAAAACCATTAGGGGTGGGGGAAGGTTTTTCCCCAAAAAACCCTCCGGCGTGAGAATAAGTATTCCGGTGATTGAGATCAACAAGAACAAGAAATTGAAAGTTTTAGGCTGAGAAAAGAGCTTACAGTGCTTGTGTTGATGAAGAGTTTATATAGCCCTGACCAAGAGGACAAAAAATGCCATGGGTCATCCACTCACTGGGAAATACCACTTTATCCGTTACCACCACTCTGAGTGGTGCATGCTCAGTGGGACGCGAAAAGTTAAATATGGCCTTTATGCTAGAGATTTGATCTGGGTGTAAGAGGTTGTTGAGCCGTTATCTTGACCTCGAAGCAAGCGGCCTGCTCGGATGAACATTCTAGCGGGTTGCTCTTCTAAGCGACTTGTTGACTCCGCGAGCACCACGCGCCCTTCTATATGTCTGTCTATTCTCACGCCAACTTATTCTCGAGGGCCATCTTATATCCGAATCTATCTATGAACAGACTACTTATTTATGCGGTTCGTTTTGCACTAAAGGGGAATTAGCCTCAAGCCAATGACTATAAATGATTTAGTCTCTATCGTGGAGGACTCACACTCCGTACATAGAAGCAAGTGGGTCTTACTCATTAAGCTAACGTCTTTAGGCGAGTTGATTCACAAACCGCCTAATCTTTTAGATAACTCCCCTGCCACTTTCTTGGCCATCGTACAACTCGCCATCATCCTCAAAGAACTTAGCCGCTCGTTTCACCAAACTCTCCCCCATGCGCTTCCCTCTACAACCCGCCACCTGCTCCCTAGCGCCTTGCCCATGCAGTCCACCAAACTCTCTTAGCCGACTCCTTCATGCGGCTTCCTTCACCAAGCCGACCTCCCCCTACTTGCGGCTTGTTGCGTCAGCCCGCCACCCTCACCTTAATCCGCCAGGCCCCTTGTTCGTCTTTAGGAGCAAGTGGGTCTCACTCATTAAGCCAACGTCTTTAGGCGAGTTGATTCACAAACCGCCTAATATTTTAGATAACTCCACCTACCACTTTCTTGGCCATCGTACAACTCGCCATCACCCTCTAAGAACTTAGCCACTCGTTTCACCTAACTCTCCCCCACGCGCTTCCCTCTACAACCCGCCACCTGCTCCCTAGCGCCTTGCCCATGTTGTCCGCCAAACTCTCTTAGCCGACTCCTTGATGCGGCTTCCTTCACCAAGCCGACCTCCCCTACTTGCGGCTTGCTGCGTCAGCCCGCCACCCCCACCTCAATCCGCCAGGTGCATTGTTCGACTTCTCCCCCAACTCACCAGGCGGCTTGCATGAACACCCCGCCACCTTTCTCTAGGGCACTCCCCCTCCCGGAAGTCATAACTATTTAGGCTGTTCCCACTCACAGCTCGCCTATGTCCTCTAGGCCAGTCCATTAATCGATCTGCGCCTACACAAAGTAGGATTCAAGTTGTTCCTTCCTCGTTAATCCCGACCCACAAGTCCATATTTAAATATGCGTACATCATCAGTATAATTAAATTAACCTATATTTATTGCTTAAAAAACTTTTGTACCGACAAAAATAGTAGGAAGGTCATTTCGATGGCGGACTTGGTACCATGTCTCATAAGAGAGCATACAAAAACATACTACTCGCTAGCAACTATGCATAGTTTAGATTAAAATATGCATATATACTAAAGCAAAGGGGAAAGGATACCTTAGCTACGTGACTTGGAAAATATTCTTCTTTGTTTGGTACAAGTTCGAAGAATATTGATCACATCTTGGTGAATTTAACAATACAGGCCTTGGCAGGATTTGCAAGGATTCCACGCTTCCTTCTAGCATTTCTTGTTATTAACTTTCTAAACATTTAGTTTACAACTATAAAGTGCCAGTGAAAAAGTTTTGGTCAAAAACAATTAGGGACAGTTTTTTACAAATGGGACATTCATTTTGGGTAGGAAGGAGTATTTCCAATGCCTCAAAAAGAGGAAGTTGCTAGTTCCCATCGCCATATTCTGTTTCTTTTTTTTCTTTTTTTTTTAAGGCTCCTAAATATTCCAAAAGTGGTTTCTACTTTCACTTTTCCTTTTCTTTGGCATATATTTTCGTTATGTTACAAACTAAAAAAAAAAAAAAAAATGAAATTCTTATTTATCAACTTTTCTTTCTTGAATCCAGGATGTTGAATAGGGAAAAGTGAACATGATCGAAACTGAACGCCACCTACTAGCAACCGCTCTACTTGACTTCTTAAACCAACGCTTTGTTCTCCCCTCGGAAGCATGCATTCCCTTAATTAATTTTCCTACGTTTTATTCATCTTTAATCAACTCCAACCACAACTTTGTTGAGTCGTACGATTTAGCTGTGCCCGTTGGTAGGGGCCATGACACCACCAAAATGGCCTCCACCATTAAAAATGAGCAATGGAGAAAAGGATCTCAATAGTTCGAAATAGACCAGACTCTAGAAATGAGATGTAAGTTTCCAGCTTTTAAAACATCCATTCATAAAACTCCCCTATCATGATCAGAGTGCAAATACTCATAGCCTCAAGAGTACTGATCCCAAACCTATTAAACATCGCAGATGTTTGACAAAATGTTTATTTTTATGCTTAGTATATGTGTGTGTGTGTGTATGTGTGAGAGTGTGTGTGTGTGTGTGTGTGTGTGTGTGTTTTTGGCTACTTTTATGATTTAACATGTAGAAAAGCATACAACAGAAGACTGCTTTTTTGGAAAATTTCCCCAAGGGCCCCCAATCTCAGATTTTATTACAGATACGAAGAGGCCTAGACAAAATTCCACATAAGGAGTTGAGATGAGATCCAAATTCCCCATACACCCCTCAGGCTCCGTTGACCAGTCAAACCAAATGCCCAAATTCCAAATCTACCCCCATCCCCCAAACAAAACCCTCCCCTCCCCTCCCCTCCCCCCCTTCCCATTTCCAACTCAAACCTTCTCTCTCTCTAAAAAACACACACTCACAAACTAACACTTTCTCTCTCTAGAAAAACACGCCACACAGCCACACACTCACTTTCCGGCGCCCGCGCCGGCCCCTTCATCTTCTCCGTCGAAGTCCACCACCACGTCCGACCTTCTTCTCCGTCTCCGGCAAATTTAACCCCGGCGACCCGGTCTCCTCCAACGCCCACTGCCGTCGTTTTTCTTCGTTTTCTCTAGCGCCATCTCCTTCATCATCTCCGACGCCATCCATCTGCTCCGATCTCTTCAAATTCTCCAGATTTGTTCTCCGTTTTTGGCGATTCTCCGTCATCGGCGATTCTCCACCACCAAATCTACGCCTCCCTCCCTCTCTCTCCTCTCTCTCTCTCTCTCGAGATCTGATCATCAACACGCACGCACAACTGCTCCTCTTCGATTTTCAACAGATCTGATTCCAGATCTACGCCTCCCTCCCTCCCTCTCTCTCCTCTCTCTCTCTCTCTCTCTCGATCTCCAGATTTGGAATCAGATCTACTGCTGTTGTTTGATCGACTTGGACCAAATTTGACAAAATAATATTATTATTTTTTCTAAAAAAATGAAAAAAGTAAAAAAAAATCGACTCTTATTTGTTAATTACGTGTAAGTATAAGAGTTTTACCAAATTTAATCAAATAATATTATTATTTTTTTCTAAAAAAATGATAAAAGTGAAACTTTTTCGACTCTTATATATTAATTATGTGTAAGTTATAAGAGTTTCACTGTTGTGAAACAAATAGGAATAATAATATATAAGATTTTTTGCTCGAACAAGATTGAAAAGTCTCATGAACATGGTCTGAACCTGATCATAAGACTAAAGTCTTATTGAACCTATTTTGATACAAATGAACATGTTTTAATGAGATTGAAAAGTCTTATGAACAGCTTCAATAAGACTTTTAGTCTTATGGACACAGGTTCAAATGAACATGTTTTAATGAGACTGAAAATAGCTCTTATAATACACATTATTATTCATAAGAGCAAAGTCTTATGAACAGGTTCAATAAGACTTTAGTCTTATGAACATGTTCATAAGACTTTTGACTCTTTTATGTTAATTATGTGTCAGTTATAAGAGTTTGACTGCTATTTGAACAAGTTTGACCAAATTTGACAAAAAAAAAATTATTATTTTTTTGTAAAAAATGAAAAAAGTAATTTTTGTAACTCTTATATGATAATTATGTGTTAGTTATAAGAGTTTGACTGCTGTTTGACCAAAAAAATTATTATTATTTTTGTAAAAAAATGGAAAAAGTGAAATTTTTGACTCTTATGTGTTAGTTATAAGAGTTTGACTGCTGTTTGACCAAGTGTGACCAAATTTGACAAAAAAAAATTATTATTTTTTTGTAAAAAAATCAAAAAGTAATTTTTAAAACTCTTATATGATAATTATGTGTAAGTTATAAGAGTCGACTAAAATTTGACCAAAAAAGTAAAGTTGGGAAGAGATATGAGGGTATTTTAGTCTTCTTACATCATTTTGCTAGCGAGGGGTGTATGAGGAATTTTCCATCTGAATTTTCCTTATTTGGGTTTGAATCTGGGCTCAGGGGCCCTAGAGTCCAAGGCCCCTACTTTTTTCTACATATTGCAGTTTACAAGCAAAAGAACAATCTATCAGTCAGATTTGGTCAAATGAAGCATATCTTAAAGAAGTATAGATACACCAGTATACAAATTCCAACCACCGAGCCAATAGATTCACAGACAAAGTCACGAATTAGCAACTAAGTACACTCACCCAAATCCAAAGACTGTGAAGTGAATAAAGTTGAAAAGCAATTGAAAATCGAGGTGTATTATGGTGATTTAGGAATCAGTGAAGATGAAAGGAATTTGGGTATTGGACAATAATGGAGGAAAGCACAAATCTTACTTACAAGTGAGGGATTTGGATATGAACACCAGTATCGACCCATGCCAGAATAATCGGTCCCGAGAGATGAATTCCCGATTAGACGATTGGTAGCTTCGGATCGGCGTTAGAGAGGAATTCAGGGACGATGAAGGCAAGTACCAGCTTCCGATCAGCATTGTTTGTTGATTTCCCATTGGTTATACTGCACAGAGAATTGAGATGAAATCAAACTATAGTAAAATTATCAAATTGAAGAGAAATCAGGCCTAGGGAAACGATGAAATGAGTTTTTACCAATAATAAATTTGAAAACATACAAGCTATACAACACCCGATATCCCGCTTGAAAATTTCTAAGAATGCTCTATATTCAAACATTTTCCTTAAAAATGGTTGATATTCACGCCTTGTTATATAATTGCTTTTCTAGTCAAATATTAAATATTCTACTGAAATGGAGACAGTATTATTTTCTGGCCGGATACAAATTATACAACACCCTAAATTTCTACGAAGACTATATTCCCTGACTGCCTCGATGGAGTGCAATGCACACTTACCAATTCAAAATTTCTCTGCCTCGTGGAGTTTAGATGATGTACGTTTGTATGTGCCAAACATTCAAAGCTTGCTCTGTCCATTATACTTCTTCTTGAGCATCAATACCTCTGTGAACTGTATTTCTTTTTCATATTTATATATATTATTCTCTCTAAATAATGACTTACATTAAAGAAATGTCGCATTAGTTAATATGTTTAAGACTATAGCCAAAAGTTAGTAACAAAAAGGACCGTTTCTTTATGTTACAATATTTTTCGGGTGTCTTATCCCATTGGAAATGAGCCAAGGCATTCGCCCTTCACCCTGAGTAACATTGGCGTACAATTTCTAACTCTAGTAAATTATCTCTCAGTGTATTGCAGGATTCAATCTCCTACAAAAGTAATGATTTAGAAAACTTGGCCTCTAGAAACCACGAAACATAACAACCCTAAAAACCCAAATAACAGTAATGATTTAGAAAACTCATACCTGCATCTCTGCAAAACTTGGACATTGACCTCTTTACCCCTGTGCATTTGATTTGAGCTCCAATCAATCCCTCTTGGACTACTCTTGCGCCTTTCAACTCTAGATGTAATAAATGGCGATGGTTATGGCATAATTACAGAACTACAGTAGTAAAAGCATAATTACAGATGAATTAGAAGCCTAAGAATTGTTTAATTAATTAATAAATAAACATTTAAATTTCCAATAGAAGTTACAATAAACCAATTTACCACGCAAGCCTAACAAGTGATAATAATAATAATAATACTACTAATAATAATTAATAATAATAATGAGGTATGACATTACTGGAAAATTTGAAGAGAATTTGTTAAGAAGGGTGATGAAGAAACACGATTGACTGAAATAATTATCTCTCTTTTCTTTTTAACAAATATGATGATGATGATAATAATTTGCCTTATTATATTACCAAAAAACTATAAATTGAAAAGGTAAAAAATAATTGAAGTGGAAATAGTGAGATTACAATAGTTCCATACATTTTATGATAGTGGTGCCTTTCAAACAAGACTCATTCGTCCGGTTGACCATCAACTCCAACGGTCCAACCTCTCTACTGTCTGTACCTCCTACTCTCTTCCCTATTATCCGTCGTCGCATTCCCTTACAAAATCATTCCATACGGATGGATATTCCGCATACCCATCACTATTTTACTTCACTAATAGGAGCACTACCCTACAAAACGCACATCAAAGTCCTCCATGCATACTTTTTGTTGACCTGATGCCAGAGTAATCCTTGGTTCCCACATTATGTTTTTCTGATAAAACATATACTTATCAATATGACCATCCTCTATTTTTTCAGTTGGATTGCTCTGGGCAAAAGACCGAAGAATACACCCATCTAATCATTCTCAATAGTTATACCCAAAATAGGGCAAGGCACCAAAAATTTCCAAAAAAAAAAAAGTTTATACGATTATCCTAGCCATTACATGTAATGCAAGTTTTCTTAATGCAGCCATTTCCCACTCAAGATATAGTGTAACAAGTCACAGATGATGTACACGTGGCATCATCTATCTATAGCTGGGCAGAGGACTTCCCCTAGAAACAAGATGCAAGTTTCCAGCTTTAAAACCACCATTGATATATATATATCCCCTATCATGATCAGAGTGCAAATACTCATAGCCTCAAAAGTCAAAACTACTTATCCCAAACCTATTAAACATCACAGATGTTTGACAAATTGTTTATTTCTATGTTTAATATATATGTGAGTATGTGAGTGTGTGTGTGTTGGCTATTTTTATGTTTTAATATCTAGAAAAGCATACAACAGACGCAAAGTAACCACTCATTACTTGAAGTCTTGAACACATCCAACAAAGAACAATAAGCAGAAGCCTGCTTTTTTCTACATATTGCAGTTTACAAAAGAACAATCTATCAGTCAGATTTGATCAAAAGAAGCATATCTGAATGAAGTGTATATGCACCAGTATACAAATTTCAACCACCAAGCCAATAGATTCACAGACAAAATCACGAATGTGCAACTAAGTACACTCACCCAAATCCAAAGACTGTGAAATGAATAAAGTTGAAAAGCAATTGGAAATCAAGGTGTGGTGATTTAGGAATCAGAGAAGATGAAAGGAATTAGGATATTGGACAATAATGGAGGAATACACAAATCTTACTTACATGTGAGGGAGTTGAATAAGAACACCCACTATCGACCCACGCTAGAATAATTGGTGCCAATTTAACAATACAAGCCTTGGCAGGATTTGCAAGGATTCCACGCTTCCTTCTAGCATTTCTTGTTATTCACATTCTAAACACTAAGTTTACAAGTATACATTGCCAGTGAAAAATTTTGGTCAAAAACAATAAGGAGCAGTTTTTTACAAAAGGGGCATTCATTTTGGGTAGGAAGGAGTATTTCTATTGCCTCAAAAAGAGGAAGTTGCTAGTCCCCATTGCCATATTCTATTTCTTCTTTTTTTAAGGCTCCTAAATATTCCAAAAGTGGCTTCTACTTTCACTTTTCCTTTTCTTTGTCATATATTTTCGTTATGTTACAAACTCAAGAAAATAAATAAAAATGAAATAAAATTCTTATATATCGACTTTTCTTTCTTGAGTCCCCAGGATGTTGAATAGGGAAAAGTGAACATGATCGAAACTGAAGTACTGAACGCCACTTACTAGCCAACGCTCTACTTGACTTCTCAAACCAACGCTTTGTTCTCCCCTTGGAAGCATGCATTCCCCTATTTAATTTCCCTACGTTTTATTCATATTTAATCAATTCCAACCACAACTTTGTTGAGTCGTACGATTTAGCTAGGCCCGTTGGTAGGGGCCATTACACCACCAAAATGGCCCCCACCATTAAAATTGAGCAATGGAGAAAAGGATCTCAATAGTCAAAATAGATCAGACTCTAGTTTCCAGCTTTTAAAACATACATTCATAAAACTCCCCTATCATGATCAGAGTGCAAATACTCATAGCCTCAAAAGTACTGATCCCAAACCTATTAAACATCACAGATGTTTGACAAAATGTTTATTTTTATGCTTAATATATGTGTGTGTGTGTGAGAGAGAGTGTGTGTGTTGGCAATTTTTATGTTTTAACATGTAGAAAAGCATACAACAGACACAGATGTTTGACAAAATGTTTATTTTTATGCTTAATATATGTGTGTGTGTGTGAGAGAGAGTGTGTGTGTTGGCAATTTTTATGTTTTAACATGTAGAAAAGCATACAACAGACACAACCTAACCACTCAATATTTGAAGTCTTGAACCCACCCGACAAAGAACAATAAGAAGAAAGCTATTTTTTTCTCTACATATTGGAGTTCACAAGCAAAAGAACAATTTATCCTTCAGATTTGATCAAAAGAAGCATATATGAAAGAAGTATATATACAGCAGTATACAAATTTCAACCACCGAGCCAATAAATTCATAGACAAACTCATGAATTAACAACTAATTACACTCATCCAAATCCAAAGACTGTGAAATGAATAAAGTTGAAAAGCAATTGGAAATCAAGGTGTGGTGATTTAGGAATCAGAGAAGATGAAATGAATTAGGGTATTGGACAATAATGGAGGACCACACAAATCTTACTTACATGTGAGGGAGTTGGATAAGAACACCACCATCGAACCCTACCCTGCTGCCAGAATAATCGGTGCCGGGAGGAATTCCTGATTAGAGGATCGGTAGCTTCGAATCGACGAGTTTGGAGAGGAATTCAGTGACGGTGAAGGCAAGTACCATTGATTATATACTGCACAGAGAATTGAGATGAGATCAAATAGAAGTAAAATTATGAAATTGAAGAGAAATCAGGCCTAGGGAAACACGATGAAGTGAGTTTTGTTCTTACCGAGTTATCAGTTGAGACGATCGGTCGGAACTTCAAGCGTCAAACGGAGAACTGAGGTCGGACCAAAGTGTGTGTGTGAGTGTGTGAGAGAGAGGGGGAGAATTTGTAACGGCTAGTAGAGGAGAGGAGTAAACTACTTTTCCGCCCCTCGTACTATGGCCCCAACATCAATTTGACACTTGTGCTATTGAAACAACAAATGTATGATGCGTACTATAGTTTTATTAGCAAAATTAACCAATTTACTATTCATTCGTTAACTTTTTTAACACACGTTATTTTTTTAACGAGCATTAATTTATAACTAACTTTTGTTATCTCCATCAAAACCAAATCGCATATGTAAAAATCGAATTCCGACTTCGTTAACCGTTGGATCGTCGTGAAACTTCTGGGCTTTGGTCATATCCCCTAGGCGCACATGATGACCGTTGGGATCTTCCAAATAATTGCCGGAGAGGGAGAAATGGCCGGCGGCGAAAACTGGCGAAAATCTCCAAAAATTCGCTATATTAAAAATCAAATTCCCGCTTCATTAACCGTTGGATCGTCGTCAAATTTCTGGGGTATGTTCGAATCACTCAGGCGCTCATATTGACCGTTGGGATCAGTAAAATAATCAGCGGTGCCGGAGATATGGCCGACGGCGCAAATCCGGCGAAAAACTCAAAAATCGCCCCAAAAGTTAGTTTTGTTAAAATAAATTAATGCCCGTTTAAAAAATAATGTTCGTTAAAAAAAGTTAACAAATGAATAGTAAATTGGTTAATTTTGCTAATAAAACTATAGTACGCATCATACATTTGTTGTTTCAATAGTACGAGTGTCAAATTGATGTTGGGGCCATAGTACGAGGGGCGGAAAAGGAGTTTACTCGAGAGGAGAGTGAGAAACGCAGTATTTGAAGACTGTAAATTCCAGACGAAGACGGTGCTTAAACGGCTGGTTTAACTTCGTCTTTCAATTTTTATTGCGTTGAAAAGAGTAAACGAGTAAAATGACCCGCGTACTATATGGATACAATCAAATTGACCCGCGTACTATCTAAACTACCAACATGACGTGCGTATTATGCATAAATCAACCAAATCAACCTAAATCGTCAATAAAAGTTAGTGGCTATTAACCATCGTTAGTAATTTAACGGGTATTACAATAAAAGTTTCAAATTGCCCCTAAACCTAACAAAATCCTAAAGTCAAATATTGCTTTGAACACAAATTGCCAAGGAAACAACAAATCTTCGAAAGTAATAGTAGTACGAATTGAACCTAAATTTAAATCCGAGCCAAAACAAAAACAAAAACAAACTAAATTGAAGAAAGCTGTGAAAGATTATCATGAAACATAATAGAGAGTTTGATTAACTACACACCAATCAAATTCTACACACAAATTAAATTATGCGCAAATTGAAAATTGTGAAATTTCAATCAAAGGTACAAGTCCAAAACCCACAAATTCTATAACTTCAACTTCCTTGGCCAATTCCAAAATCCACAAATTCTACAACTTTAACGGGTATTACAATAAAAGAAGACGACGATGAATCCCCGGAAGAAAACGACGGTGAAGAACAAGAATTTGATTTAATAGATTAATGTGGAGATGCCGACGGGATAATTGAGAAGGAGAGGTCCTTGGCGCCAGACCAAGGGGATACATCGAGTAAACGCCGGGGACGGTGAGAGAGGAGGCGCAGATCAGGAGGATGATGGAGATGGTTTGTGGGTGAGGGGAATAGGGGCTTAGGGATATGGAAGAAAGTGGCGAGAATTGTTAGATCATTATGGCTTGCAACACAAATTATTTAGCACTTCCATAAATAAAATTATGTCTATAATATTAATATAAAGTATAGTCAACAATAATAAAATGTGTAGAATTCCTTTTGATGTATAATTATCTAATTGTGATGGGCAAAAGGGTAATACAACATCATCAAGCTTGAAAGGGTAGCTTGAAAGGGTGTGGTCCCTAAGTGAAATGTCACCTTGTCTCCTATATAAAGGGTCTTCCATCAACCCTAGAGACTACTTGATTTCTTATTCTCTCATACTAAATAATCTTCATTATTGCTAAGAAGACATTGTGAGTTTAAGAGACATTATCATTTAGAAGATCATTTTCCTACATATTCTTCTTCATCTTAAGTTCTCCCTTCAAGTTATTGCTATGGATTCAACAGGTATATTCCTAACGCTTCCGCTTCATCTCTTCCTCAATCTCATTCTAAACTGAGCGTGGCATTCAGGGGTATGAATATTGTTCCGACAATTGGTATCAGAGCCCCGTTCATTTTGTTTGAGATTGAGTTCTTTTTAGAAAGCCTTAAAACGCTTCTTTTGATTCATTTTTTTCTGTTGAATCATTAATTTTTTGATGTTATTTAAGGACTCTAATTCATTCATAGAGTGCTAATAATCATCATCTAAATTTCAGAAAATGGTTTGAAAGTTTTGTTCATTAAAACTCAATGATTCAAGTGTGACTATCCCTTCATAACATGGTTTTATGTCTAGTGCATACCATGTGGATCTACTCACTTGATTCCATTAATTTTAAAACAAGATTATCCTTAAATAACATGGTTTTATGTTTTAAGTACATACCATGTGGATCTACTTGTTATTAAATGTCTTTTGTAAAATTTGGACAAAAATCAAAGAAGTGCAAAAATTCTGGCACGGTCGTGCGCATGCATTTCTTGAACCGGTGCATCTGAATAGTGCTGGTCCGGACGGGTGTCTTGTTTAAACCGATCGGACCGGTTCGTTTGGCACGGTCGTGTCTTTGTTTTAGCACGGCCGTGCTCATTGTACCGTGAAAACATGCATTGTCGGATAATTTTGGCACGGTCGTGCATCATTTTTTAGCACGGTCGTGCAAAGTGTGCCGCAAAAAGAATCAGAATTGAATTTTGCACATTTTTTTTTTTTTGAACAAAACATTCATTTTTCAAACCTTAAAGCTTGGATTAATTATATGCTTAAATAATTTTATTCATTATTTAAATAATATTATCACCTAAGTGATTAACGTTATTTAAATGCAAAATTATTAAAGTGTTGAATGTTTAAGATATGAATGACTTGAATTTTCCAAAGAAGATCTTGACATTTGACTAACGATGGTATATCAGGCTGGAAACCTTGACTGGTCTCCTCAACCATCCGAACGGATTGGTGGAACGACTAAGGTTGAACAACGCCACGTACTAAGAAAGTCTTAAGCATTCATGTGATGACATATAAAATGAACATTTAGTAATTTTATTAAATGCTTAAGACTACCCAAAGGAAGATTAAGCATTTAATCAAATATTGTTCATATTACTTGTCATCTAAAGTAATTATTTATGAGTCAATTCGCAATCCAAAGATTAGTTTTGATGTCATGTTAATTGCTTTATTGATGGATTTCATTTGATATAATTAATCTTTTAATTCATAATGTAGTTACTTATTATTGTTTTGTATTCATTCTTGTTCTCGATTCCCAGATTTACTTAACGCTTCTTCTATTACTGCTGCGATGAGCACAATTCCGATGCTTAATGGGACAAACTTTAAAACTTGGAAAAACAAAATTACTATGATCTTGGGTTGCATGGACATAGACCTCGCATTTAGGGAGCCTATTCCTCTTCCTCTTAGTGAAGATAGCACCGCTGAGGACCGCTTGAACTTTGAGAAGTGGAAACTCTCTAATCGCGTATGTCTTATGATCATGAAAAATGTCGTCCCGGAAGCATTTCTTAACAGTGTCCCGGAGGACGTTGATGCTAAAACCTTTCTTGAGACCCTTGAACGGCGCTTTGCCAAAAGCAAAAATTCGGAAACAAGTTCTTGTTTAAGAAAGCTTGTTTCCATGAAGTACAAGGGTACCGGGAACTTAAGGGAGTATATTTTAGAAATGCTTCACTTATCAATTAAACTAAAAGGACTTAAGTTAGAGATATCGGAAGATCTTCTCGTCCATTTAGTGTTGATTTCTCTTCCTCCTCAGTTTGGTCACTTTGAGGTGACCTATAATTGTCAGAAAGACAAGTGGGATAATAATGAATTAATCTCACATGTGACTCAAGAGGAAGATAGGTTGAAGCAACATAAAATTGAAGGTGCTCATTTAGCATCCACCTCTTCTCATGGGACTAAGAGAAGAGGGAAGGAAATTGCGGTAACAAGCAATAAGAAGCCTAAAGGATCATCTGATGATCGTAAGGAAAAGAAGTGCTTCTTTTGCAAGGACCCTACGCACATGAAGTATGACTGCCCTAAGTATCACGCTTGGCGTGCTAAGAAAGGTATGTCATTTGGTCTTGTTTGTACTGAGGTTAATTTAGTTTCAATTCCTTCATATACATGGTGGTTGGATTCTGGTGCAACAACTCACATTAGTATGTCTATGCAGGGTTGTCTGAATTACCGAAGACCTAGCGAGGATGAAAGATTCATCTATATGGGAGCTGGGAACCCGCTAGAAGTCATAGGCATTGGAACCTTTAGATTGTTGTTAAGTACAGGATATTATTTTGTATTAAATAATACTTTTATTGTACCTTCGTTTAGAAGGAATTTAATATCTATCACTGTTTTGGACAAAGAGGGTTACTCTTGTTCATTTGGTAATAATAGATGTGATTTATATTTCAATTCCATTATTATTGGTACTAGTACTTTATCGAGTAGTGATAATCTTTATTTGCTTAACACTACTCAAACAATCAATGAGTCCCATAATAATGAAACTAAATCTAAGAAGCGAAAGTTTTCAAGTGAAAATTCTTATACCTTATGGCATAGGCGTTTGGGTCATATCTCCAAAAGGAGAATTGATAAGCTTGTGTCAGAAGGAATCATAAATAAACTTGATGTTCCTGAAAAGGACTTTTGCATTGAATGCCTAAAAGGAAAGTTTACAAACTCGAAAAGAAAAGTATCCTCGAGAGCATCAAGCGTCTTAGAACTAATACATACGGATATTTGTGGGCCATTCCCTTCTCCTTCTTGGAATGGTCAACAATATTTTATTACGTTCATAGACGACTACTCTCGATATGGATACATTTATTTACTTCATGAAAAGTCTCAATCTTTGGACGTTTTCAAGTCTTTTAAAGCCGAAGTTGAAAATCAACTGGGTAAGACTATTAAGAACGTTAGATCCGATCGTGGTGGTGAATACTATGGTCGGAATGACGGTTCGGGAGAACAACGTCCGGGTCATTTTGCTCGCTATTTAGAAGAGTGTGGGATTGTCCCTCACTACACTATGCCGGGTTCGCCTAGCATGAATGGTGTAGCTGAGAGACGTAATAGAACCCTTCAGGAAATGGTAAGAAGTATGGTTTCTAATACTTCTTTACCTCACTCATTATGGGGCGATGCTTTAAAAACCGCAACTTATCTTCTCAATAGGGCTCCCTCTAAGGCTACTAACAATAAAATCCCTTATGAATTATGGACGAATAAAAAACCGTCCTTAAATCATCTTCATGTTTGGGGTTGTCCAGCAGAAGCTAGGCCTTATAGGCCTAACGAAGGAAAACTGGACGCTAAGACAGTTAGTTGCTACTTTGTAGGGTATGCCGAGAGATCAAGGGGCTATAAATTTTACAACCCGAAATCTAGAACGTTTTTTGAAACGGGAAATGCTAGGTTCTTTGAGGATGTTGAGTTTAGAGGGGAAATTAAGAATAATAATTTTGAATTTAAGGAAGAGGAGGAATCCATTTCTATACCTCTTCCCTTAGTAGTTCCAATTGAAAATCAAGTACTTGTACTTGAAATTCAAGAGGAACAAATTCAAAATATTGACTCCCCTATAAATATTGAACAACATGAAAATGTTGATCAAAATGAAGAAATTCAACAACCTCAAAATGAGGAAGAACCGGTGCTTTTAAGAAGATCAAATAGAGTAAGAAGAAGTGCCATCTCGGATGATTATGAGGTGTATCTAGCCGAGAATGAAGGACACTTAGGTTTAGTGGGAGATGAGCCTCTTACCTTCCATCAAGCCATTAATAGTCCTAATTCTCATAAGTGGATCAATGCCATTAATGAAGAGTTGAAATCTATGAAAGACAACGACGTTTGGGATCTTGTCCCATTACCGAAGGATGTGAAACCTATTGGTTGTAAATGGATATTTAAAACCAAAAGGGATTCACAAGGTAATGTGGAGAGACATAAGGCTCGTCTTGTTGCTAAAGGTTTCACTCAAAAGGAAGGTATTAATTACAAAGAAACATTCTCTCCGGTATCTTCTAAAAACTCCTTTAGGATCATTATGGCATTAGTAGCACATTATGACCTTGAGCTTCATCAAATGGATGTTAAGACAGCTTTTCTCAATGGAGACATTGAGGAAACCATCTATATGAAGAAACCAGAAATGGTGGATGATTTGGAACAAACTAATCATTTAGTTTGTAAACTTAAGAAATCCATTTATGGGCTCAAGCAAGCTTCCCGTCAATGGTATCTCAAATTTAACCAAGTAATTCTTTCATTTGGCTTTGAAATGAATATTGGTGAAGATTGTATATACCATAAGTTCAGTGGGAGTAAATTTATATTCTTAGTCTTATATGTGGATGATATTTTGCTAGCTAGTAATGATATAAACCTTCTAAAAGAAACTAAGAAATTTCTTTCAAACAAATTTGAAATGAAAGATCTTGGTGAGGCATCTTTTGTATTAGGAATCCAAATACACCGTGATCGCTCACGAGGTACTTTAGGATTATCACAAAAGGCCTATATAGAGAAGGTATTACAAAGGTTTAGCATGCAAAACTGTAAACCACATGACACCCCTGTCTCTAAAGGAGATAAATTCAGTCTCGATCAATGTCCCAAAAACAATTTTGAAACCAAGTATATGGAAAATATCCCTTATGCATCAGCAGTAGGAAGCTTAATGTATGCTCAAGTCTGTACTCGTCCAGACTTAGCTTTTATTGTTGGGATGCTTGGTAGATACCAAAGCAATCCAAGGAGAGAACATTGGGTCGCAGCCAAAAGAGTGATGCGGTACTTACAAAACACAAAGGACTACATGCTTACATATTCAAAGTCGGATCATTTTGAGATCGTTGGGTATTCTGATTCCGACTTTGCTGGATGCCAAGACAGCCGTAAGTCAACGTCTGGGTATGTCTTCACATTAGCCGGTGGAGCAATTTCTTGGAGAAGTGCCAAACAGACACTCGTTACTTCCTCCACCATGGAAGCCGAGTTCGTTGCTTGTTTCGAGGCATCCAATCAAGCTATATGGCTGCATAAATTCACTAAGGGACTGCGTATTGTCGATAGCGTCGAAAGACCTATTAAGCTATATTGTGACAATAGGGCAGCGGTCTTGTACTCCAACAATAACAAGAGCTCGTCAAAGTCTAAACACATTGACATTAAATTTCTTGTGGTAAGAGAGAGGGTACAAAAAGAACAAATAGAAATACAACTTATTGGTACAAACTCTATGTTAGCGGATCCGTTTACTAAGGCGTTATCACCTTTAGTGTTTCACGAGCATGTTGCTCATATGGGTGTAACAACTTTTGATAACATTTAATATAGTGGGAGTTTGTGTTGTTTCTTCAATTTATTGTTCTTTATTTTAAAGTTTGATCTCATTTGGTTAAAGCTGGACTAGTTGGAGAATATGTATATATTCATTATGTTCCATGCTACACATCTATACTTTTGATCTATGTCGTTTAGTTGGATTGGTATATGTGATTATAGTGGGTTTAGTTGCGAATCAATTACAACGACTGCCCCTTTAGTCCTATACTTATATGGCTAATGGACGAGATTGTTATAAATAACAACAAAGTGCACATTTGGGTTGTTATTTATGTTATATTCATGATTTAAAAGGAAGAAATTTGTTTTGCAACCCAAGTGGGAGATTGTTAGATCATTATGGCTTGCAACACAAATTATTTAGCACTTCCATAAATAAAATCATGTCTATAATATTAATATAAAGTATAGTCAACAATAATAAAATGTGTAGAATTCCTTTTGATGTCTAATTATCTAATTGTGATGGGCAAAAGGGTAATACAACATCATCAAGCTTGAAAGGGTAGCTTGAAAGGGTGTGGTCCCTAAGTGAAATGTCACCTTGTCTCCTATATAAAGGGTCTTCCATCAACCCTAGAGACTACTTGATTTCTTATTCTCTCATACTAAATATCTTCATTATTGCTAAGAAGACATTGTGAGTTTAAGAGACATTATCATTTAGAAGATCATTTTCCTACATATTCTTCTTCATCTTAAGTTCTCCCTTCAAGTTATTGCTATGGATTCAACAGGTATATTCCTAACGCTTCCGCTTCATCTCTTCCTCAATCTCATTCTAAACTGAGCGTGGCATTCAGGGGTATGAATATTGTTCCGACAAGAATTGCAGTTAATTGGCTGGAATTTCAAGATGTCGCCGGAAATCGGATTTCTTGCTCCCCTTTAGAGTGAGAATGGGGGTTCAATTTGGCTATGGTGGTAGTGCCGTGGAATTAGTGAGTCAGTTATTGATTTCTTTGTGAGGCTGGGTGAATGAAGCTGACCGGAGGATTGAGGGTGTGCATAGTAGGTGTGAATGTCGAAGGGTAAGGTTAAGTCATCGGTGTGAATTGAGTCGGAAGATTTAGGAAGAGACGGCGAGTTTTGGTGGTGGTGTGAATTGAGAGAGATGTCGGGGTAATGGAGAACAGAGGGGGTTGTGTGATGGAGAGTGGAAATCATGGCGAGGACAAAGGGTGAAGCTTTCAGGTTGTGTAGGGTGTAATTAAATGTTTTTTATTTTAAGATTTTCTTAGGTTATGGGGGCAATTTCAAAATTTTATTGTAATATCCGTTAAATTACTAACGATAGTTAATATTCACTAACTTCAATTAACGATTTAGGTTGATTTGGTTCATTTATCAATAGTACGCAGGTTGATTTGGTAGTTTAAATAGTACGCGGGTCAATTTGGTTGTATTCATATAGTACGCAGGTCATTTTGGTTATTTACTCGTGTTGAAAATAAAAACTTTCAATTTAGTTTTTTTTTTTTTTAAATTACTTTATGGGCTTTTACTAAAAAAAATAATTAAAAAAAAAATTAAGGGCTTTTGCTTATGACAAAGACTTGGGTGAGACCGACGGATCCACCCATGGATCATGCCCACAACCCATAAGCCTAACCCGCCCAGCAGCCCCCTTCCTCCTCTCAGCGCGCGACACGTGGCACACATTTTAAAAAAACCTCTCATAATTTTAAAATGCAATATCTTGTGATTTTGAAGTCGAAAAAAAATCTAAAAATACCGGTGTGTTCGTCTCAACGAGACGAATAAAACTAGATAGGTCATGATATAGTTTGATTTTTTTTTTTTTTTTTAAAAAAAATACTTTTTTTTAACACACAAAAAAATTGGGTTGCTCGTCTCACGTTCTTATGAACAAAGTAACAGTTTGGTCTTAAAAAAGTAACACTTTATTGTAAGCTGTAACAGCAGTTTCGCAAAATAATATAAATAGTTTTTGTGGTTGAAAAAGTAATAATTGAATGTAACACGGTGCATATATGATTGTAATATGTTATATAGATGAATGTAACAGTTTATAGGTTAAAATGTTATATTTTTTTTAAAAGAGTAAAAAATCATGAATATAAGCAGTTTTGTATTTCAATTAAATGTAAAACCCTAAAAAAGTGTTACAAATGAGAAAAAAAGGGTTACATTCATATATTATAAAATGTAACATTAGTTTAGTTGTCTATCTTATGTTACCTTTAATCAATTTCAGCAAAATTGTGGTACATTTTTGGAAAAAAAAAAAAGTATTACTTATGAGAAAAAAGTGTTACATTTCTTTACAAAAAGTGTTACTTTTGCTGGCGAGCAAAAAATGACCGGGAAAAAAGTTGGAAGGCAAAAAAAAAAAAAAAAAAAAAAAAACGGCTTGGCTGCCTGTGACCGTCTCACGCCGTGAGATGGTCTCACAGGAGACCGCCCCGTTGCTTATTGGCATGTGCATTTATTATTAGAGTAAAAATTTAGAATTGATTCCTCAAAAGTCCCTGAAATAAAATATAATTTCTAATAAGGATCTTAGATTTTTTTTATTTCTCAAAAGTCTAAAGTTGAAATTTTATTTCTCAAAAGCTCTTTGAGATTTTGAGAGTGTCTGAGATAGACGTGACCAAACGGTTTTAACCGGCGGTTAATAAAACCATTAAGCACTAACCATAACCTAATGGGTAACCGTTAACATCCGGTTACGGTTTCTCAGTTATCCGGTTTATCCAGTTATGTAGGTTTTTTTTTTTTGTTTTTGAACAATTTTTAACGATTGTTTTTAAAAAACAATTCGAACTGTTTTTTTATAAATAAAATGTGACACCCACTAGTTGATGTTGTCCCCAATCCCGACCACCTCTTTCCTCCCCCAAGCTCAGCCTCAGCCGCCCATACCCATACCACCATTTTGAACAACACTTTCTTCCATATTTATCTTTCTTTGGGAAAATGGTTGTTCAAGATCATAAAAATCTTGGTTAAGAGAGGAAGAATCAACATGTTCATTGCCTCTATTTTGAGATGAATCCCATTAGTTAGAAAAATGCCTGAAAATTGCTTTAAAAAAAAATGAAATTGAATAAAAACACTAACTTTATTAGAAAATTGATTGAAAATCTTTAAAGAAACTGACTGTAATTGAATTAAAACACTAACTTTGTTAGAAAACTAACTAAAAATTGTTAAAAAACTGACTGAAATTATGGAAATAGAATAAAAGTACTAATTACATTAGAAAACAAATTGAAAATTGTTAGGTAATTGTCTGGAAATCGAATAAGAGTATGAGACTTAGGATATTAAAGACTAGAAAGAGAAAGAGTAGAGAGAGAAGTAAGGTGGAAATAAAATGGTAGGAGGGAGGTGATATTTATAGGTAGAGATTTCAAAAAATGTTTAAAAAAAAAAAAAAAAAAAAATTTTTGGATCTAGTCAGAATTTTAACGGATACTAACGCCTAGTTTGAAAACTAGTCGTTCTGGTCAAACTAGCCGTTAAAAATTTGACTGAAAATAAACTAGCTGTTAGGTGGTTAACCGGCGGTTTGACTTCTTAGTTTTAACCGCTGGTTCACGGTTTTGAAAAGACGTGAACCAGAACCGGACCATTAACCGAGGGTTCACGGTTGGACCAATTAACGGTTTGACGGTTTTAACCGGTTAAAAACCTCCGGTTAAGCGGTTCCCCCCTTTTTTTTGTCACCTCTAGTCTGAGAAACGTGTCTCAGACTATGGATGGACGTTAGAGAAATGTCTGAGAGACGTCGAACCACAGATGAACCTTAAAGAAATACAAAAAATGTAGAGTCCTTATAAAGAATAAATGTTTGGCGAAGGGCAGCAAACTGGAATAGATGGGGTTAAATCAATTCAGATTTTCGTTGCCGTTCGTTCATTGTCAAATGCATTTTCTCCGCCTCCGTTGGTCAAGAACTAAGTGTCACCGCCGGTTGGATTCATTTGACATGCCACCGTCGCAAACTAAAACCCTTCTTCCTCACATTGCCACTAAATTGAACCCCTTCAAAATTTCAAAGTATCCCCATTCGAAAACGTCATTGAATTCACAATGCGGTAAGAATCCCTGCTGCTTTCCTTTTCGATTGCCATTACAGTTTCTTGGACAATGAGGAGAAGGATTAAGAAGGGGCGGTTGAAACGGCGGTGGCGGCCACCGATTGGTCGTTCAAAGATATAGCATTTGAAATCCAAGTAATGATCATATTTATTTATGATTTATCTATAATTTGCTGGTGTAGTGTAAGTACTATAGCAATCATATTGCGTATAAAGGAACTTCTTTTGTCTTTGGATTACAAAATTTTACAATTTACTTTTGAAGCTAGAATGTTTCTCATTTTCCTATTCTTGGCCCTACAAAACATCCATGATAAATGGTGAACTCTCCATTGCTCTACCTTGAAAATCTCAGTGCTCGTTTTGTTATAATTACTTCCTCCGTCCCAAAATGATCTTCACACTTTTTTCGACGTTACTACGAAGAAACTTTGAGCAATGATTTTAAGTTGGTTTAATTATCCTAATGAAAATCTAAAAACCTGTTATTGATAGTAATGTTCATGGTGTGTCAATAACAAGTTTCAAATTTTTATTAGCACGATTGAGTCAACCTAAAATTATTGCTTCCTACTAACGGCGAAAAAAGTAGGTTGATCATTTTGGGACGGAGGGAGTATATAAGAGGTGCTTTGCGTAGTCAGTATGCTGCAGTCTTTTACCTTAGTTTGGTATCAATCCATTTCTGTTTTCAGACTCAGGGAATGAGACCTGGTGTTGTTTCTTACAAAGGTGTATTATCTGCATTGAGACAGATTGCCCATGAGGAAGGGATCCGCGGATTGTACAGGTCTGATTGCTGAATAGTACTTTCAGAACTCTTTGTTAGGTGTGTTGTTTTTGGTTCTCATCCTTGTTGGTTGATGCATTGCTTGCTTGTCTTCATTTTCTCAATGTAAACTCGATATAAAATACTCCCGCTGTCCCACTTAAAGAGGCGTGTATTCCTTTTTGGGATGTCCCAATTACTTTTCTTTTTGGGCTGTCCGTTTCCAGTCAATTGACTATAGTGACCTTTGTTTCCCTCCTTGTTTGAATTCAAGTATTCTTGTTTTAACTCAAATGTTTTGAGGGGCGATTTGGAGAACTAATCTAGAATCAATCACTTTTGTTCATTTACATGTTTGGTTAAACCACACCTCTTCAGTTGGGACGGAGGAAGTAGTAATCATTGCTAAACTATTTCAAAAAATATGCACTGTAATTTAGAAGTCATGCGATATAGGGATGTGGATATAAATAAGCAACCCCCTCCTCATTGTCTCCATATGTCTATGTTCCCTTTTTCGTTTCGCCTATTTCTTTCACATCATTTTTCCCTCTTTTTTTGTCTTGAAACTGCTCATGATATTCAATTATCTCTGTCAACTAGTTTATCCGATTCAGGTTTCAAGAATAAGGGCAAGTCAGGAACTCTGCTACTCACTATGACGGTGTCGTTGATTGCATAAAGAAAGTTTTTCAAAAGGAAGGTCTTTTTTTTTTTTTTTTTTACCGTGGCTGTGCAACTAATCTGCTGAGAACCACTCCATCGGCTGTCATTACATTTACAAGCTACGAGATGATAAATAGATATATGCAACGAGTTTTACCTCCTGGTTTATCTCAAAAGGGAATTGAAGAGACTGCCTAGACCTTCATCTAGACCAAAATCTAGATGGAACAGAGCACGAGCAGCTCACCATGCACCATGTGGATTTGGGGCATGTACAATCCGACTGCACAGAAGTCTGATTTATGTTACTCTAAAATATAACTCGTGTAATAAAGGGTTTAACTTATTTTCACGTTTCCCGATAAAACGTAACACACTTACTATAAAATGTAACTCATCTACTATAAAAACCGACACTATCTGATATATCTGATATGCATCATATATACTATCTTATGCATCATAAAATAAAGGACAAAGAATTACCTTAGCTATGTGTTGCGGAAGAATATTCTTCACATCTTGGTGAATTTACCAGTACAGGCTTTGGCGGGATTTGCAAGGATTCCACGCTCCCTTCTAGCATTTCCACAACCTTTGTCATCGATGGTCTGTCCGTGGGATCAGTTTGTATGCACCATAACCCAACTATTATCATCTTTCTCGTTCTTAAATCTTCATCTTCATCCATATTTCCATCTAGTCTAATCCCCTTTTCCTTTTCAAGACGGTTGTACAGCCAATCAGGGAAATATACTTCACTGTATTTCTCATCAGGATTATCGACTTCAACCTCAATGTTCTTCCTCCCTCCAATCATTTCAAGAAGCATCATTCCATAGCTGTACACATCTGATTTATGCGAAGCCCCTCCATAATTTCTAAAAAATAACTCTGGAGCAACGTACCCAGGCGTGCCTCTCATCCCAGACATGGATACGATACTTTTTTTCTCAGGACACAATTTGGCAAGGCCAAAATCGGAAATCTTGGGGAAAAATTCTTCGTTTAGAAGAATGTTATGGGGTTTTATGTCAAAGTGCACTATTCTGATGTTGCATCCACGATGCAAGTACTCTAATCCTCTTGCAATGCCTAGTGCAATTTCATTTAGTTTCTCCCACCCTAGTTGACATCCTCTTCCGGATTTGTCATTGTATATGAACCTGTCCAAAGAGCCATTTGGCATGAACTCGTAAATTAGAGCTCTTTTTGAACCCTCAAAACAAAAGCCGAGGAGACTAACGATGTTGACATGAGAAGTCCTGCTAATGCTCGTAACCTCATTGACAAAATCTTCTCCGCTTCCTTTTGGCTTATTTAAAATCTTCACTGCCACTATGCGGCCATCGGGTAACATCCCTTTGTAGACCCCACCATACCCTCCTTGGCCTAGTTTTTCCTTAAACGAATTTGTCATCTTCTTTATATCTGAATATCTGTATCTTTCTGGAGCAAGGGAACCATATTTCTTCAGCAAAGCCTCAATGTTCTCATCATCTTTTCTTATCTTGCATATAGAGAAAGTCCATTTACAAAATGACCATTTCCTCCAAAAACAGCAGAGTAGAATTACTACGATAAGCACTCCAACAGCAGAAGTACCTACCATTTAACGTATTAAGATGATGACGCAAAGTGGAGATGCATTAGTATGGTATCAAAGATGAAAGATAATGCATATGCATACAGAGAAGAGAGTAGGGGGAGGGGGAGATTGAACGATAAAAGTCTATTCGAGATGGGGCAGTAAGAGAGGAATACCAATAGCCAATGCTAACTTCACCTTCCGTTGAGGCCCTGCAACATGACAAACATGTTAGCTCTTTTTTATGGTAAAAAAAAAAGAGCCAATACATGTATACACACACACACACACATATATATGTGAGAGGGGGGGGGGGGGGAGTGTACTGGTTCGGCAAGACCAATTGTGAGGCCTATCGGGGCAGAAACACCTGAAATGGAAACTAGTCTCATTAAACCCACACCGCCCACCACTACTCTCGCATACGCTGCAATCACCAGCTGTCCATTTCAACAAGAACCCCCTCCTCAACAACTCCTCATAATAACTCCACGATCCAATTTCAATCCTCTCATTGCCGCCTTTCCATTCCACAGGTGCCACCACATTTACCCCACACTCCTCCTTCGCCAACCCCAAATTCCCATCACTCTCGAGCATTGCCAATCCCACACCACCACGGCTAACATTACAACCAACCCTATAACTCCTCCACCTCTCATCCAATTGATCATCTAAGCAATCTGATAACAATACAACATTCGAGTAATTTTCCATTCTGAAAACAGAACTTCTATCAAATGTAACATTCCGAATCGACGGGAAACACCCATTTGTCAGATTGTTCGTTATGGCACCGTTGTATACACGAAGGGATTGGTCGGTGTAGTCAATGTCTTGAACTATGTAGTCGTTATCAGGAATGTGAAGAATTGGAAAGCCATTAGAGGTACAATTGAGCTTAAATCCAGGGTACCCACAATAGGATTGTTGCTGGTCGTGGATGTAAAATGGGTAGCTAATTTGAAGCCCATTTCCACAGTCTTTGGGAACACAAGCTTCATGATATGGATCAATACAAAAACAGTGGTCGGATAGAAACAAGAAAGTGAATACATAAAGGTTTAAGTGTGCAAGAATGGTGGTTATACTCTTTTGGTTCATTTGAAGCATAGATGGGAAAATGAATTGTGTACAGCGTCAAGACTGCAAGACTTATTAAGTGGTTTTAATAAACATCTCAACTTATGGTCCATGCTATTAAGTGGTAATGTTTGACCTACCTACCAAGCATAATTTATTGGACTTCTGGGGAAAGGGGTTTTAATCATAATTCCTACATTTCCAACCATCTTCCAAGTCTTGACGCGGTGTTTGACATTTTCCTACTACCTCCGAATGTCACAAAAAAATATAAAAAAATTTGGACTTTGTTCTCATTGAAGCAGTCATTTTTATTTTCTTTCCTTCTCTATCTCTTACATGAATAAAGATCTCAACTGTTCCAAAATGGGTATCTATTTTTTCTCGTGATATGAAAAAAAGAGCAATGCTAAAAATAAGTTCATAAATCTTGGGCACAAACTGAGCTAGACATGTTACTACCCATAGGGTGCACTCAGTTCAGTTATAGCTAAAAAAGGAAACTAATTCTATTAAATGTAGAAAAGTATTGGGTGCACCTGCACCCACTATGACGGACGTGGAATCCACCTCTAGGTATGAAGCAGATCACATAAACCCATTACATGGAGAAAGTTGACCAATATAAAGTCTGAAAATAAGGAAAACTGAAATATTTGTAAGTTGGGGTGTATCAGAAAAAAGGTACCTGTTGATCCATCATAAGCTTTGGTTGACAATCAACTTGAGGTTTGTACAATTGACTAGCAGAAGACCCAACAATGGAGGATTCGATCTCATTATCCTCTACAGTATCATCATGTCAGTTGTCATCATCAGACACGCAAAATACTCAAGATGGTCACACTTCCATGGATTTGGATCTAAGGCATGGAAAGTAGTTCAAATTCTGAAATTACTACAAGTAATAATTTCTCCTGAAACAGAAAATTATAACAGTTAGATGCAACAAATGAAGAGAGAAATGAAATCAGCAGTGGCCTTTACTACCTTGAAATACATTCTAAACATTCTCAATTGAAGCTTTGATCATGAGCATACTAGAGAAAACTTTCAGCCATTCCATAGAATTACAAAAAAAAAAAAAAAAAAAAAAATTAAACTATCCCACTTGAACAACTAGTATATAAACATCGAGAACTGAGTATTGGCGACTCTTACCACACATAAACAAAGATCTTGAGAAATAGGTACATTTTCCATACAAATCTAGAATATTGAAAAGCCGCTTAAAACACAATGTAGAGCAAGAAATGGTCTTGTTAAAGTGTGCCAGAATGCTCAGGTGATCTTGAGGGAGAAGACAAGTATGGTTTTGGAGGCATTTGCAGCGACTCCAAGCTTCCTTCCAGCATCTCCAACACCCTGGTCATTGATTGACGGCTTAAAGGATCATTTTGTATGCAACTCAAGCTTACTATAATCATCTTCCTCGCAATCTCATCTTCCCCTTTATTCACAATACCATGCAATCCAAGTTGATTTTCAGATTCAACTTGTTTGTATATCCAATGAGGAAAGTATATTTCACTAGTATGACCGGGTTTGACCTCTATATTCTTCCTCCCTCCGACCATTTCCGATACCATCATCCCATAGCTATAGACATCAGATTAATACGACACCTCTCCAAAGTTCCTACAAAACACTTCTGGAGCAATGTAACCAATGGTCCCTCTAGTCTTGCAGTTAATGTTGATAGGACACCTTCTCCAGGACAAAGCTTAGCTAGGCCAAAATCAGCTATCTTTGGAATGAAATCTTCATCTAGTAGAATGTTGTGAGGCTTTATATCGAAATGCAAAATTCGGGAGTTACAACCACGGTGCAAGTACTCTAAACCTCGAGCAATGCCCTTAGCAATTTGATACAATTTTTCCCACCCTAATTGGCGATCATTCAATGAATTTCCGCTATATATGAATTTCTCAAGCGATCCATTAGGCATGAACTCATAGACAAGAGCTCTTTTTTTACCCTCAAAACAGAATCCTAGAAGATTGACAATGTTAACATGGGAAGTCCTACTGATACTTGCAACCTCATTGATGAAATCTTGACCATTGCCTTTGGATCCATTCAAAACCTTCACTGCCACAGGATTATCATTGCACAACTTTCCTCTGTATATGTGGCCATATCCTCCTTGACCTAGTTTTTCTTTGAATGAGCTTGACATCTTCTTAATTTGCTACGAAATATAAAGCCTCACAACATTCTTCTAGATGAAGATTTCATTCCAAGGCTGATTTTGGCCTAGCTAAGCTTTGTCCTGGAAAAGAAGGTGTCCTATCAACATTAACTGCAAGAGGGACCATTGGTTACATTGCTCCAGAAGTGTTTTGTAGGAACTTTGGAGAGGTGTCGTATAAATCTGATGTCTATAGCTATGGGATGATGGTATCGGAAATGGTCGGAGGGAGGAAGAATATAGAGGTCAAACCCGGTCATACTAGTGAAATATACTTTCCTCATTGGATATACAAACAAGTTGAATCTGAAAATCAACTTGGATTGCATGGTATTGTGAATGAAGGGGAAGATGAGATTGCGAGGAAGATGATTAAAGTCGCTGCAAGCACTGTAAAATCCATATAATTTGCTGGATATTTGTAGTAAGATTAAAGTCGCTGCAAGCACTGTAACGATGGTAAAGTGAGGCATTGAAGGGTCTATTTGTCCTAAGAGTGACCTCGTGGCTGTTGTTACATTTAAATAGGGTGAGAGGAGGAAAGATAGAATATAAAATGGAAGGCGTATATGGAAAGTTAAATTGTGGAAAGAATCGCAACTGTTAATCCGTATCTGGTCGGCAAAATTGACGTCGCGAATAACTATAGTACTATTCTGCAGCTTCCCTATTAAGTCGTACCATCTTTGATCTTCGTTGCTCAGTTGGATTCTTGGAACTGTTTCATTGCAATCAACTTTGCATAAACCACATCGCGGGTCTGATTTGTAGAAAGGGAACCCGAATGTTATTGGAGTCTCCGTTCCGAGTAATTTGCACTCGAAATCGGGAAATAAAGGCTTGGAGTTGTTACTGCTGTTCCCTTGAACAGAACAGGGAAGAAGATACAGGACCAACGGAAAAGAAAGAAAGAAAGCAAGAAAAACTGTTGGCATACTGTAATCTAAAAAAAGACTTCCCCTTTCCTATGTTACTTTTGCAGGATTTTTGCCTTGATGACATCTTTATATCAACAGCTCATCTGTCCAATGCAAAAGTTGACTTGTAAGTTGACTCTGAAAATGTTGACTAGAATTCACCGTCCCATATCAGGAACTTAAAATCATTAGTGGAATAGAATCTTCCCACCTTCTTTACTAGCAGACATTTGAAAGACTTGAGGCTTTCCATTTCATCTCTCTTTCAACCTTCCCACTTGTGTGTACTCCATCTTCTTCTTGCTCAAGATATCTAATCACTAAAATAACTGCTGGAGACTCATGATCAATATGCAAGCACGATAACTTGTATGTAGCTAAGTAAATAATGATATTCAAGCTGCAGTTCTCAGTTCGGTTCGATTTCAAGAACCATTTGAGGTATAGATATGGTATGCAAAATTTTAACAATTTGAGGTACGTTTAGTTCGCAACAATAGGCAAAAAAAAAATCATGTCGTATTAGGGTAAATCTTATCTAATGGTAGTTTAAATAGCATGGCAATGAATGGCCATAATTGCGTACCAAACGGTCAAGGAAATGGGTGCTAATGAAAGGTAAGCTTTTGGAAATTTAATTGGTGGGGCAGTTCAAAGGGAAGTTTCCTTTTCAGTCTTCTCCATTACTAGGCAGAACACTGAGTCTTGGGTCTATAATTTCGACCCAAAAGATGGAGTCAACTTCTCAGAATTTCTTCAGAAGAGTTTATCCAGGTCTTCTGCTATCCTCTTCGCACAATTGAACATTAGTGAGATGTCCCTACATATTGGAATATGATGCTCCAAGAAACGTACCGGATCAGCCCTTGTCCAACGATTAGGATAATCCCAGCAAGAAGAACCTCCTCAATCGGGTCTACACACACGAAACAATAAAACGTAAACTAAGCCGGGGCTTCACCTGTGAAGGCCCTCCAGCGTAAGAATAAGAATCTGTCTTTGTAAGATAAAACAGAGAGAAATCAATTGACTAGAGTAGGAGCCAAGAAAATTCGATACCCGTTTGTCGTATGAGGGCCTGTTTATATAGGTGCCGGTGGATTAGTCCTGACTTGTTAAGGAAGCCAAGGAGTCCGTTTTGGTATAGAACTCGTATATTAGGAAAGCAGAATCCTGACAAAGATTGTAGTCATTGTTGCCTTGTAGAAGAGGTCTCCTTGTTAGGTAAGGATTCTCTTTATTCGCATATAACTTGGACTCTATTCATAGACTCCACTTTGTATTAGGGGAATAAGACTTTGTTATCGCAGAGACGGCACAAGCCGGCATAAGAACCCCGTCTCGGCATGCTATGGAGCCGAGATGGGCCTAGGTTATTTTGGTGAGGTAACCAAGTCAGTCTTCTCAGGGCTAAGTGCAGCCAAGTCGGCCCATCGGCATGAGGAGCTAAAGGCCTAGTCGGCTTGGGTGTCATGAGGTAACCGGCCTATTCTTGGGTCTTAACATATTGGGTTCCTACTCATTGGGTTGTGATAGACTTAGGCCCATACGTTCCACGACCTGATACCTCAGTCGGTTTATGCCGTTCAGTGGCCCCCGAGTTTCTAACTCGACTTGTCTGAGTAGAAACTAGATCAAGTTTGACGATTGTTCTGTCATCGAGTCAATTTGCAATCTTTTTTATGTGACCTGGAGCCGCCAAAATCTTCATAATATCTTGTCATTAATGGCCTCAAGTGACCAATAATCATTGCTTTATTAAAAGGAGGCGCCTCATTAATGTCCTTCATTTATGATGACCCTGCGCAATCCTCCTCATTGCTCCAATAAAAGGCAAAATTTGTCCCTTTAAATTTCTCATCTTTTCCATTTTCTTTCACAAATCCTTTCAATTGATTCTGAAATACTTCCATGGCTCCAAAAAGGTCATACTATGATGCTTTTCCTGAGGAATCGGACAACACGGATTCTGATAACCAGGTTTGCAAACCAGGACATGACAAAGGTACTGATAGTGACTCTTCATTTCCGCCTGAGCCATCTTTTCCGGTGGAAGATTCTCCCTCCGACAGTAATGGAGAGCATTCATCTCCAATACGTGTTGACAGTGAAGAGGATGAATCGTCTAGTGATGAAAGCAGTAATGACGACAGTGGTGATAATGTCGACAAAGATGACGGAGAAGAAGATGATGAAGAGGATAATGATGGCTCCGTGGATGGGAATGAATGGAACTACTATGGGCACTATGAATGGGATGGAGATGATGATAAAGCATGATCTGTTTTAGGTTTAATATATATGTAAAGGCCAGGTTCCCGGTCTGACTGTGGGGCCCCATCTTTTTATTATTATGAAATTGTCTTTTTATTTTGATCATTGCATCTATCACGTCGTCTGTTGTGTAACGTTGACTGGATAGCCTGGTCGTCCTTGACATAATCATGCTCGTCCTCGACTATATTGGCTTGATCATGACCACAACTTGTTCATAATTAGGCTTCAAAAGACGTCAGAGTATCACGTCATTTGTCTCACGGAAGGCAACGGTGTCATGTCAACCGTCATACGGCTGCCATTAAGAACCCCGTCTTGACACGTTACGGAGCAGAGATGGGCCTAGGTTGTATTGGTTGTTAGGTAACCAAGTCAATCTTCTTAGGGCTGAGTGTAGCCAGTCGGCCTGGCCGATACAAATGATGCCGAGTTGATCAAGCCCATGGGCTTTTGCTGGTCTAAGGCCCAAGGTCTATTAGATCCAAGTTCCCATCTATTTATGTTCATCAGTGGCCCCCGAGTTTCTATCTCGGCATGCCCATTGCTGTAAGTCGGCCTCGTCTTGCTCACTTTGGTGGTTTTCACGTATTTCGACGGTTGGGTCACATCAAACGTCTCACATTCCTTCTTTACAACCAAAGCACTTTATTTCCCAACCAATGTGGGATAAGAAGTTCAAGGCTTGATGCCATTGTGAAGAGTGGGCTGTTGCTTCATTTATGCAACTCCCTTGCTTTGAAACTTCATTTCACAACCCATGTGGGATAAAATATATCTCATTCACTTGATGGCCCTTCCTTCTATACTACTCAATTCCTAGGATTTCCATTTCATATATGATGTGGGATAAATATCCCACTTTAAATTTATTCACACAAGCTCTACTCTTTTCTCCTTGGCCAAGTTAGAATACAGTACATCTCTGCATATTGAGTATTGTCATTCCGAGTATAGTTTGCATTATGACTAACTGTACATTTGACAAATTAACACATTCAAATCTTGAGCTATATATAAAGGCTCTATTATTCTGAGTCAAGTTTGTACCAAATTGCTTGGCTTAGCCTCATACACTCCTACTTATAACACTTCATCTCTTAAAAATTATCTACCTAAGTGATGTGTGTTAACACTTTATTAATTTTGATAACAAAAATAAGTAGCACTATCTTTTGGATAAGTATATATAATTTTATTTAAAATTATTAAAAATATATAAAAATAAGCTAATTTTCGGCCCCACCTAGGCCCCGACTAGTCCCCTAGGCGCTAGGCCCGGCTTCGCCGCCTAGCAATTTTTAGAACACTGTTCGTTAATCACTTCGTCATAGCTGGTTATTACTCTAAAGGTTGGGAGTGCCATCTCTGCGGGAGCCATAGCTTCTGATCCATAGGTTAAGGCGAAAGGTGTCTCCCCAGACGGTCCCCGAGTGGTTGTACGAACTGCCCATAGAGCAAGGGGGAAGTCGTCCAGCCACTTACCTTCACTTCCTTCTAGGTTTTTGGTGAGGGCTGTTAAAATGAGTTTGTTTGCTGCTTCTGCTTGTCCGTTGCCTTGAGGATGACTAACGGATGACTTCGTATGCTTTACTCCCAACCTGAAGCCATAGATAAAGTTGATGGCGTTCTCTTCAGTAATTTTTGCCAAAGCTCTAGCTTCAACCGACTTGGTGAAATAATCAACCGCTACGATCACAAACTTGTTGCTCCCTTTGGCTAATGGAAATGGCCCAATTATATCGATTCCCCACATGTCGAAAGGCCATGTCGGGTATGATGAGGCTTTGTTCGACTGGTGGAACCTTCGGTAGATTTAAGAATCGTTGGCACTTGTCGCATTTCCTTACGTAGGCTTGAGCGTCCTCTCTTAGGTTTGGCCAATAATACCCAAGGGTGATCACCTTGTCGGCTAGGGTTCTGGCACCCGGGTGTCCTCCACAAACTCCATTAGGTACCTCTGCCAGCAAATTCTTGGTGTCTTTGGGAGAAACACATCTGAGGAGAGGCTTGGTGAAGGACCTTCTATAAAGAACTCCATTCCAAACAGTGAATCTAGCCTTCTTCTTCCTGATCATCTTAACTGCCAACTCATCTTCAGGTAGCTTTCCATCTTCAATGTAGTCTTTGTAGTCGTCAATCCAAGTCCTTTCCTCGTCATCAATCACCAAGATCTCTAACCTTTCATAAGCTGGTTGGTCGGCATAGATGACAAAGGTGTTGATTTCTTCGGCTGTGGCCATCTTGGAGAGCTAGTCGGCCTCCTGGTTGTGTTCTCGGCCTACCAGTCTTATTTCCCAGAACTTCAGGTCCTTGGTTATGTCGAGGACGAGGTCCCTATACTTGGTCATCATATGGTTCTCAGTGTTATATTCCACAGTTACTTGGTTTACTACTAGCTGAGAGTCACTATAGGCCACCAATTTGGTTGCTCCAAGGAACTTGGCTTTCTCTATGCCCAGGACCAAGGCCTCATACTCGGCCTGGTTATTTGAAGCAGGAAACCTGAATCTGATGAAGTCACGTGCAACATGTTCTCCGCCTGGACTTGTCAAGTACACTCCTGCTCCACTTCCTCCCTGTGTGGTTGACCCATCTGTATACAAGATCCAACAATCTCTTGGTAGCTCACTGAGGGGTTCCCTATCCATGGGGGACTTCCTTTTTCGAGTAACCGGCACATGTTCGCTTGAGAAGGTGGTCTCAACCAGAAAATCTGCTAAGGGTTGTGCAAGCAAGGTCCTTCTCGGCTTGTAAGTGATGTCGAACTCGGTGAGCTCAATGGACCAGTTGAGTAGTCGGCCTGAACCAGTGTTCTAAAAGACGAGCGCCTAGGAGCTAGTCAGGGGTGGTCCGCCGTGACTTTTGTCAAATCGGCCAAATAAGGCGCTAGGCGGGCTTGGCGGAGTAGGCGGGCTAGGCGAATTTAGGCGGGATTAGGCGGGCCTAGGCGGATTAGGCGGTCTAGGCGGATTTAGGCGGGCCTAGGCGGAAATAGGCGGGCCTAGGCGGGTTTAGGCTAATTTAGTGAAAAAAAAGATTTGTTAATATTTTATCAATATACTACTCTAATCCGGCCATAAATATAAGCAAAAGCATTACACATTTTAAAAAGTTAGTAAAAAATTGTTCAAAAAAAAGGTTAGTTAAAGTAGTCGATGATCTTGATTTTATAACAAAAATATATTAATATTACTAAGATTTCTGTACATTAAAATTACTATGGTTTGAATAACTACATATATTTATAAAAAACTATTAAAAATGCGCTAATTTCTCGGCCCCGCCTCCGCCCCGCCTAGGCGCTCTAGGCGCTAGGCGTTGCTCCGCCGCCTAGCGGCCCCCTAGCGTTTTTTAGAACACTGGCCTGAACTATCCATCTTGTGAAGTATCTTCTTAAGGGCTGCATCGGTGTAGATCGTGATGGGATGAGCAGAGAAGTAGGCACGTAACTTTCTTGCTACAATAACCAAGGCATAAGCTATCTTCTCAACATTGAAGTATCTTGTTTCGACATCTGATAGTGCCTTGCTCATATAATACACTGGCTTCTGAGCACCTTCTTCGTCCCGAACTAAGACTGCTGCTATGGCGTGATCTGTTGCCGTGAGGAACACGTAAAGCATTTCCCCCATGATCGGCTGTTGAGTAGGGAGGGACTTCTCTGCTGATCTAGCAATGAACCTTCCAAGGGCGGCACCCCTTCCATTCAATCTCTGAACCTCTTTGACGCAGGTCGGCTCTTGCATGTCCATGAGCGCCTGGATTTTCTCCGGGTTTGCCTCAATGCCCCTTTGTGAAACCATGAAGCCTAAAAGCTTGCCCGCTGTAACCCCAAATACGCATTTGCTGGGGTTGAGCTTCATGTCATTGGCTTTCAAATTTTCTATCGTTTCTTTCAAGTCCACGGTATGGCTTCCGAACTTGGTTTTTATCACTATGTCGTCGATGTAGGATTCCACGTTTCTTCCAATCTGAGACTTTAAGACCTGGTTAACCATCCTCTGGTAGGTTGCTCCAGCATTTTTTAGTCCAAAAGGCATCATCACGTAGCAATAAATTCCACCGGCCGCTTGGAAAGCCGTCTTTTCAATGTCTTCTTCTGCCATTTTAACTTGGTGATAGCCCGAGTAAGCGTCAAGGAAGCCAAGTGTCTGGTGTCGAGCAATGGAGTCTACCAGCTTATCAATCCTCGGGAGCGGGTAACTATCTTTGGGGCATGCCTTGTTGAGATCTGTGAAGTCTACACACATCCTCCATTTACCATTGTGTTTCTTGACCATAACTACATTGGCCAACCAGACCGGGTAAGTTGCTTCTCTTATGATGCCAGCTTTCAGCAGCTTCTCTACCTCTTCTTCAATGGCGTTTTCTTTGTCTCTGGAAAAGACTCTGCGTGTCTGTTTGATGGGTTTGAAGAACTTGTCTACTTCAAGTTTATGGAGGGCAATATCCTCCTTCACCCCAACCATGTCTTCTACTTTACATGTAAACACGTCCAGGTTGTTCTCGAGTAGAGAGATGATTTCTTCCTTTTCTTTTGGAGAGAGTTGCCCTCCAATCTTTATCTTCTGTTCAGGATAGTCAGGGTTGATCATGAACTCTTCAAGTTGATCAACTAGTTTATGCTCTGGTCCATCTCTGAACTCCAAGGTCTCTATGATAATCTCCCTAGCTCGTTCCTTGTTCTTTCCTTCCAGGTTCAAGTTTTCTAAGTCCAGGAGTTGGTCAACCTCGGTTTCTACGTGAGTGGGTTTTGTGGTCCCCGATCTTGGGACGGGATCGAAGGCTAGGTTACTCGGCTCGTCAGAAGCTGTGTTGAGGGAATAAGAGCCAAAACCAGCAAGTCCATTATTCATTTCGGTTTCAACCGGAGTGACCTCGACATCCAGTATTACCCATTCCTCAGGAGGGTCAACTGTTTCAAGAATTACTCCAATAGTTGATGTCGACTTGGTCACCGTGGTCGTTCTGGAGCAGGTAACGTTCTCTGGAGTGTCGATCTCCGTCTTGTTTTTTGTCTTTCTAGACTTCATTACATGTTCCAAGAAAACCTTGGGAGCGCCTAGCACACATCCAATGCCTGCTGGGGTGGGGAACTTCACCCTTTGGTGAGGGAGGGAAGCAACCATGCCAGGTTTGCCTTGGCTAGGAGAGCACAAGATGGCATGGTAGTCACTAGCTAGATCCATGACAACGAATGTGATTGTTGCAGAAGCCTTGTAGGAGTAATCTCCAACCTCAAGCAATAAGTCTACTGTTCCTTTTGCTTTTGCCTTGTGGTTCGTGAATCCTTCCAGTCTTCCATTGTAAGGAGATAGCATGCTGTCAGGTAGCTCCATCTCCTTGAAGGTGTTATAGTAAAGTACATCCTTGGCGACCCCTGAGTCAATAAGGAGCCTTTCAGATTCACAATTGTCTATCCTTCCCTTGATTATTAGAGGTTGTTCCCTCATTGCTCTGTTTCCGGCCAATTCGTTCGGAGAAAAGCTTATCACCTCTTCTCCTCTGTGAATCCATGGAGGGATGTGATATACCTTTCTCAGCTCATGGATCTGCTCTTTCAACTTGGTGTTTGAGGTGATCTCTTCGCGAATAACGTGCAACTTTGCTCTAGGCGGCCTGTCACCCTCAACATCATCTCGTCGTTCTTCCCTTGGCCTTTTGCCGTCTTTTTTCATGACATAGCGATCCAACTTCCCCTCATCAATCCATTTTTGTATCATCTTCTTCAAGGAGTAACAATTCTCTGTCTCGTGTCCATTGTCTTTGTGGTAGGCACAATATTTGCTGGTGTCTTTTGGATACTTAGGATTCTCTCTGATGGGCTTAGGATTAGGAAGGTCTACCAAATTGACTATCTGTGAGATTGGTTTAGTAAAGGGAGTGAAGATCTCAGCCTTCTCGGTGCCTCTCGTTCTGTTCTTCCCCTTGTTTCCTCCTCCATTGAACCCTTGAGCCGAGTTGCCCGTGGCAGGCTTGCTTTCGTGATCCCGGTGTCTATATCCCCTCTATCAAACCTTGATTTTTTATTCTCTTCAGCGATGGCTGTTGCATGAGCCACATGATACAAGTCGGCCTTTGTTCTAGGCTCTCTTACCGACAACTCATAAGTGAGGGCGTCGGATCTTTGCCCGTTGGTGAAGCACACTATTATTTCTCTATCGGTAAGTCGTTCCTCAATGGAGTCGGCCAGATCTCTGAATCTGTTGTAAAAATTCATGGTCGACTCGTTCTTGCCTTGCACAATGTTTGCTAAATCGAAAAGTCTTTTCTTTCTTGCTCCAGCGGTGGCGAAGTACACTTAAGAATTTCATCTTTAATTTTGAGAAGGAATCAATGTTTTTCCTTTCCAAATCCATGAACCAAGACCTAGCCGCTTCGGTCAATGTGCTGGCAAAGGCTTTGCAGAGAATATCGTCTTGATTGGAGATCAGAGCCATCATGCCATCGAAGGATTGGAGGTGATCTAATGCGTCGGAGTTGCCGGAGTATTTATCCATTGGGCAAAAGGACGCATCGCGTCATACTCGTTTCTGGGCCCTCTTCGTCCTTGGTTCATCTCCACGTTCTTAAGCCTCTCTTTTAGATCCAATGTGGTTCGAGCATCGAGTCCTGAGCTGTGGTAAGAACTCCTTTCTCTATCTCGGTTTACTCCTTCAATTCGGCTTGCTTCTGGATCGGAGGAGGTCGTCTGGGAGGAGTGCGACGGGGTGGTGTCTGCCTCGGAGGAGTCTGACGACAGTCACTCCTCGGTCGTCTCTCTCCCATGATTCTCACTTCAGGAGATTCAGCTTCTTGTTCTTTTCGTTGGTTTATTCGATCCCTCAAGTCTCCCCCTTCTTGGTTAACTGGATTGAATGATTCTCCCAAGGTTGTAACAAACGTCTAACTCATGACCATACCCCTGATCGAAGTCACAGAATTTACTCGTCACGGTTTGACTCTGCATCAGGATTAAGCGGAAAAGGCTTGGGTAGCTCTATCAGCTTCATCAGCTCGCTAGGCTTCAATGTCAGCTCGGTGAAGTCGTAACTTAGTGTTCTCCCCTCCTTGACTTTTCCACATCTCCTCTCTCCTGGAGGGGACTTCACCTCTTCCTCTTCAGTCTTCACTTACTCGATCCTTTCCTTGACATTTTTCTTGGGAGGGTTTAGCTCCAGAGGCACTAAAACGAGATAGAAACTTTTCTCTGAGTTTTTTTATAGCTGGTGATGGACCTTAATGGCTGTCCAAGGAACCACTCTAAAGCATAATGGGTGAAGGTGCATCGTCCCGAGTCAAGAGAGACATTTGCACCTCAAAAATTCCAATGTGATTCTTGGCTCTACTCCTTCCGTTGAACTCTAAGAGAGTAGGTCGCCTGAATTAAAGGTCTGGGTCTGACTCTTGAATCCTTTTGCAGAAGGGCGGCAAGAACGACTCCTTCCTCTCCTCCTTTTTCTCACTCTTCAACTCCTCCAACTCAGCAATTCGCAAGGCTATTTCCTTCTTCCACTCTTCATCAGACTTTCCGTCCCTTCTGGACTCATTCCTCTCACAGCGGTAAGATCTTTCCATACTATGTGATCTCCTATCAGAGTATCTCCTCCTGTTATTCAGCCTATTGTCTGCCCATTACTTGTGATGACTGTGAGACTCCTATCAAAGCATCTCATCTCGTCATTCAGTCGGATGTCCCGCTGCAGCCTGTAGGGGGCTGCGAGATCTTCTCCATTGGCGCCACATCCTCTCCTCCCTACTTGGAAGTTAAGTTCTATCAAAGGAGGACCCTGTGTCCACGAAAGAGTCTCCATATTCGTAATAATAAGAGGATCCGTTCTCATCTCCGAGATGATGGTGCAGTTTCCTTTCCCTTTTCTTACCCAGCGCTTCTCCGTTCGAGTCTCATACCTTCATGAATAACCCCCATCGTCCTATATTGGGAAATCTCTTCACTACGTCTGGCCCAAACAATGGTGGGAGTGGTAGAGGCTCCCTTCCCAACTCAACCAATCGTCGGTTGTTGTTCAGTAGTTGCAGATACATCTAACTCTATTTGCAACCGTGCGACCTTAAACTAGTCCCCATCCATGACGCGAGGATGAAGAGCCCTGGTGTTATTGGGAATCTTTGCTTCGAGGCGAGCCCTCTTGACTGCTCTTGCATCCCTTATCTCCTTCTGCCTTTGCCGAAACAACCGACTGGTCGTTGGTGGTCGCCTTCTAGTCATGCTAGTATGGGTGGTTTGGGCAGATTAATGAGTTCTCCGGCTATTCTCCCTTTAAGGGTTGATGTTCTCTCCAGGTCTCTGGGGGTGGGAACATCTACAACTGACTGCACTCGCCGGACATCCGAGGCCCCCACCGGAGGTCTCCTTCCAAGCATTCCTTCAACTCTTAAAATCACAAGAATCTGGGTTTCCAAGAATTTTTAAACGAACACGGAAGGAAAAGTTCAGGTCCCCGCAACGGAACCAATTGATGCTACCAAAAAATGTGGCTGCACTATTTCTCTCCAAAGGTTGTAGTCACTTTGTCAACGAACACTTGGATTTCCCTCCATGCTCACCTGCTCATCTGAGAAAACAAACACCATTAGGGGTGGGGAATGTTTTTCCCCCCAAAACCCTCACGGCGTGAGAATAAGTATTCGGATGACTGAGATCAACAAGAACAAGAAAATTTAGAGAGAGTTTTAGGCTGAGAAAAGAGCTTAGAGTGTGTTGATGAAGGATTTATATAGCCTTGACCAAGGGGACAAAGATGCCGCGGGTTATCGACTCACTGGGGAACGCCACTTTATCCGTTACCACCACTCTAAGTGGTCCATGCTCAGTGAGATGTGAAAAGGTAAATATGTCCTTTGTGCCAGATATCTGATCTGGGTGTCAGAGGTTGTTGACCGTTATCGTGACCTCCAAGCAAGCGACCTGCTCGGATGAACATCCTAGCGGCTTGCTCTTCTAAGCAACTTGTTGACTTCCGCGAGCACCACGCGCCTGTCTGAGTTGTCTGTCTATTCTCATGCCAACTTATTCTTGAGGGCCATCATATATTCGAATCCATCTATGCACAGACTGCTTATTCAACCAGTTCGTTTTGCACTAAGGGGGAATTGGCCTCAAGCCAATGACAATAAATGATTTCGTCTCTATCGTGGAGGTCTCACACTCCGTACAAAGGAGCAAGTGGATCTCACTCATTAAGCCAACTTCTTTAGGCGAGTTGATTCACAAACCGCCTAATCTTTTAGATAACTCCCCCTACCACTTTCTTGGCCATCGTATAACTCGACATCACCTTAAAAGAACTTAGCTACTCGTTTCACTTAACTCCCCCCATGCGCTTCCCTCTACAACCCGCCACTTGGTCCCTAGCGCCTTGCCCATGCAGTCCGCCAAACTTCTTAGCCGACTCCTTCATGCGGCTTCCTTCACCAAGCCGACCTCCCCCTACTTGCGGCTTGTTGTGCCAGCCCGCCACCCCCACCTCAATCCGCCAGGTGCCTTGTTCGTCTTTAGGAGCAAGTGGGTCTCACTCATTAAGTCAACGTCTTTAGGCGAGTTGATTCACAAACCGCCTAATCTTTTAAATAACTCCCCCTACCACTTTCTTGGCTATCGTACAACTCGCCATCACCCTCTAAGAACTTAGCCACTCGTTTCACCTAACTCTCCCCCATGCGCTTCCCTCTACAACCCGCCACATGCAGTCCGCCACACTCTCTTAGCCGACTCCTTCATGCGGCTTCCTTCACCAAGCCGACCTCCCCCTACTTGTGGCCTGCTGCGCCAGGCCGCCAGCCCGTCACCCCCACCTCAATCCGCCAGGTGCCTTGTTCGACTCCTCCCCCAACTCACCAGGCGGCTTGCAAGAACAGCCCGCCACCTTTCTCTAGGGCACTCCCTCTCCCGGCAGTCATAACTATTTAGGCGGTTCCCACTCATAGCTGCTCCTACACAAAGTGGGATTCAAGTTGTTCCTTCCTCGTTAATCCGGGCACACATGGCCATATTTAAATATGGGTACATCATCATTATAATTAAATTAACCTAAATGTATTGCTTAAAAAACTTTTGTATCGACAAAAAATAGTAGGAAGGTAATTTTGATGGCGGACTTGGTACCATGTCTCTCATAAGAGAGCATACAAAAACATACTACTCGCTAGCAGCTATGCATAGTTTATATTAACATATGCATATATACACTAAAACAAAGGGTAAAGGATACCTTAGCTATGTGAGTTGGAAAAACATTCTTCTTTGTTTGGTACAAGTTCGAAGAATATTGAAAACATCTTGGTGAATTTAACAATACAGGCCTTGGTAGGATTTGCAAGGATTCCATGCTTCCTTCTAGTATTTCTTGTTATTCACTTTCTAAACACGTTGTTTACAAGTATAAAGTGTCAGTGAAAAATTTTTGGTCAAAACTAATTAGGGACAGTTTTTTACAAAAGGGACATTCATTTGGGTAGGAAGGAGTATTTCCAATGCCTCAAAAAGAGGAAGTTGCTAGTCTCCATCGCCATATTCTATTTCTTTTTTTCTTTTTTTTTAAGGCACCTAAGTATTCCAAAAGTGGCTTCTGCTTTCACTTTTCCTTTTCTTTGGCATATATTTTCGTTATGTTACAAACTAAAAAAAATATAAAAATGAAATGAAATTCTTATATATCGACTCTTCTTTCTTGAATCCAGGATGTTGAATAGGGAAAAGTGAACATGATTGAAACTGAACGCCTACTAGCCAACGCTCTACTTGACTTCTCAAACCAACGCTTTGTTCTCCCCTCGGAAGCATGCATTTCCCTATTTAATTTCCCTACGCTTTATTCATCTTTAATCAACTCCAACCACAACTTTGTTGAGTCGTACGATTTAGCTGGGCCCGTTGGTAGCGGCCATTACACCACCAAAATGGCCCCTGCCAATAAAAATGAGCAATGGAGAAAAGGATCTCAATATGTAAAATAGACCAGACTCTAGAAACGAGATGTAAGTTTCCAGCTTTAAAACATCCATTCATAAAACTCCCCTATCATGATCAGAGTGCAAATACTCATAGCCTCAAAGTACTGATCCCAAACCTATTAAACATCACAGATGTTTGACAAAATGTTTATTTTTATGTTTAGTATGTGTGTGTGTGTGTGTGTGTGTGTGTGAGAGTGTGTGTGTGTGTGTGTGTATGTGTGTGTGTGTGTGTGTGTATAGTTAGTGAGTGTGTGTGTGTGTGTGTTTTGGCTATCTTTATGATTTAACATGTAGAAAAGCATACAACAGACACTACCTAACCACTCAATATTTGAAGTCTTGAACCCACCCAACAAAGAACAATAAGCAGAAGGCTACTTTCTTCTACATATTGCAGTTTACAAGCAAAAGAACAATCTATCAGTCAGATTTGGTCAAATGAAGCATATCTGAAAGAAGGATAGATACACCAGTATACAAATTTCAACCACCGAGCCAATAGATTCACAGACAAAGTCAAGAATTAGCAACTAAGTACACTCACCCAAATCCAAAGACTGTGAAGTGAATAAAGTTGAAAGCAATTGAAAATTGAGGTGTATTATGGTGATTTAGGAATCAGTGAAGATGAAAGGAATTTGGGTATTGGACAATAATGGAGGAAAGCACAAATCTTACTTACATGTGAGGGAGTTGGATAAGAACACCAGTATCGACCCATGCCAGAATAATCGGTCCCGAGAGTGAAGTCCCGATTAGACGATTGGTAGCTTCGGATCGGCGTTAGAGAGGAATTCAGCAACGATGAAGGCAAGTACCAGCTTCCGATCGGCATTGTTTGTTGATTTCCCACTGGTTATACTGCACAGAGAATTGAGATGAGATCAATTGAAGTAAATTATCAAATTGAAGAGAAATCAGGCCTAGGGAAACAATGAAATGAGTTTTTACCAATAATAAATTTGAAAATATACAAGCTATACAACACCCGATATCCCACTTGAAAATTTCTAAGAATGCTCTATTTTCAAACATTTTCCTTAAAAATAGTTGATATTCACGCCTTGTTACATAATTGCTTCTCTAGTCAAATATTAAATATTCTACTGAAATGGAGCTAGTATTATTTTCTGGCCAGATACAATTATACAACACCCTACATTTCTACGAAGACTATATTCCCTGACTGCCTCGATGGAGTGCACTGCACACTTACCAATTCAAAATTTCTCTACCTCATGGAGTTTAGATGATGTATGTTTGTATGTGCCAAACATTCAAAGCTTGCTCTGTCCATTATACTTCTCTGTGAACTGTATTTCTTATTCATATTTATATTATTATTCTCACTAAATAATGACTTACATTAAAGAAATGTCGCATTAGTTAATATGTTTAAGACTATAGCCAAAAGTTAGTAACAAAGAGGACCGTTTCTTTATGTTACAATATTTTTTGGGTGTCGTATCCCATTGGAAATGAGCCAAGGCATTCGCCCTTCACCCTGAGTGACACTGTCGTACAATTTCCAACTCTAGTAAATTATCTCTCAGTGTATTGTTGGATTCACTCTCCTACAAAAGTTGCTACAGTTTGCAAGAACACAAAGTTATTCAATTTGCAAACGCATCTTTCCTCTCGGTCCAAACCATTACCCTGAATCCACACTATACTCAACTTAAAAAGAACCCATTTGACCTTTCTCCAAACAACAACAAACCATATTTGGATAGCTATTACTACACTATGTTTATTTAACTTCATAGGATTAAAACTATTACCTCCATCCCACTTGAGGCTAGCTTTGACCCTCTTTTTCAACTTGATTTAACTGTATGACTAATAATACATACTCCCTCCGTCCCTCTTTAATTTACAAAAATGAGTCTTGGCACAAGAACTAAGAAAATGATTGAAAAGGTGATGTGTTGTGTGAGTGTAGAGAGTTCAGTGGGAGAGAGAAAATGGGGTAGAGAATAGTAGGTGAATAGTTGTTGTGAGTATGACAAGTAGGTCATACTATTTAAAAAGTATTGAAAAAAATCCATTTTGGGCTTTTGTAGATTAAAGTGGGATAAAATGGCAATTTTTGTAGATTAAAGAGGGACGGGGGGAGTAACAGTTTATTATACTCATGAAACTTAAAAAAAGTGTTAGTGATACACCATATAAATACTACCTCTAAAATTTTTTAGACTTTTATGAGGATAACTAAATTTTCTTAAATCATTGCTCAAAGTTGAATATAATTGACTAAAAGAAAAGTCAACGCTCACCTCTTCAAGTGAGATGGAGGGAGTATAATTGTTTTTTAAAATACCAGTCAAACTTGGCCTCTAGAAACCACGAAACATAACAACCCTAAGAGCACAAATAACAGTAATGATTTAGAAAACTCATACCTGCATATCTGCAAAACTTGGACATTGACCTCTTTACCCTTGTGCATTTGATTTGAGCTCCAATCAATCCCTCTTGGACCACTCTTGCGCCTTTCAACTCTAGATGTAAGAAATGGCTATGGTGATGGCATAATTACAGAACTACAGTAGTAAAAGCATAATTACAGATGAATTAGAAGCCTAAGAATCGTTTAATTAATAAATAAATAAACATTTAAATTACCAATAGAAGTTACAATAAATCAATTTACCAGGCAAGCCTGATAAGTGATAATAATAATAGTAATAATAATAATTAAAAAAAATGGTAAAACAATAATAATAATAATGAGGGTATGATATTACTGGAAAATTTGAAGAGAATTTGTTAAGAATGGTGATAAAGAAACACGATTGACTGAAATAATTATCTCTTTTTTTAACAAATATGATGATGATGAGAATATTTTGCCTTATTATTTTACCAAAACACTATAAATTGAAAATGTAAACAATAATTGAAGTGGTTGAAATAGTGAGATTACAATATTTCCATACATTTTATGATAGTGGTGCCTTTCAAACAAGACTCATTCGTCCGGTTGACCATCAACTCCAACGGTCCAACCTCTCTGCTGTCTGTACCCCCTACTCTCTTCCCTATTATCCGTCGGCGCATTCCCTTACAAAATCGTCCCATACGGATGGATATTCCGCATACCCATCACTGTTTTACTTAACTAACGGAGCCCTACCCAACAAAACGCACTTCAAAGTCCTCCATTCATACTTTTTGTTGACCTGATGCCAGAGTAATCCTTGGTTCGCACATTATGTTTTTTGATAAAACATATACTTATCAATATGACCCGCCTCTATTTTTTTCAGTCAGATTGCTTTGGGCAAAAAACCGAAGAATTCACCCATCTAATCATTCTCAATAGTTATACCCAAAAAAGGGCAAAGCACCAAAAAATTCCAAAAAAATGAAAGTTTATACGATCATCCTAGCCATTACATGTAATGCAAGTTTTCTTAATGCAACATAACACTATAGAAAGCAGCCATTTCCCACTCAAGATATAGTGTAACAAAGAACAATAAGCAGAAGCCAGCTTTTTTCTACATATCGCAGTTTACAAAAGAACAATCTATCAGTCAGATTTGATCAAAGAAGCATATCTGAAAGAAGTATATATGAACCCACCCAACAAAGAACAATAAGCAGAAGCCTGCTTTTTTCTACATATTGCAGTTTACAAAAGAACAATCTATCAGTCAGATTTGATCAAAAGAAGTATATATGCACCAGTATACAAATTTCAACCACCGAGCCAATAAATTCATAGACAAAATCAAGAATTAGCAACTAAGTACACTCATCCAAATCCAAAAACTGTGAAGTGAATAAAGTTGAAAACCAATTGAAAATCGAGGTGTATTATGGTGATTTAGGAATCAGTGAAGATGAAAGGGATTTGGGTATTGCGCAATAAAGGAGGAAAGCAGAAATCTTACTTAAATGTGATGGAGTTGGATAAGAAAACCACCGTCGAACCCTACCCTGATGCTAGAATAATCGGTGCCGAGAGGAATTCCCGATTAGACGATCGGTAGCTTCGAATCGGCGAGTTTGGAGAGGAATTCAGTGACGGTGAAGGCAAGTACCAGCTTCCAATCGGCAATTTGTTTGTTGATTTCCCATTGATTATACTGCACAGAGAATTGAGATGAGATCAAATAGAAGTAAAATTATCAAATTGAAGAGAAATTAGGGCTAGTGAAATGATGAAGAGAGTTTGTTCTTACCGAGTTATCCGTTGAGACGATCGGTCGGGACTTCAAGCGTCAAACGGAGAACTGAATTGGACCGAAGTGTGTGTGTGTGAGAGAGAGAGAGAGAGAGAGGTAGAATTTGTAACGGCTAGTAGGAGGAGAGTGAAAAACGCAGAATATTTGAAGCTTGGATTCGAAGACTGTAAATTCCAGACGAAGATGGTGCTGCCAACGTCCTAAACGGCTGGTTAACTTCGTATTTCATTTTTTTTTTTTTTTTTTTTTTTTAACTATGTGCAAACCAAGCGAGGAGAGCGTACTCTCTAGCGCTCAGCGAGTATAAAGCTTGGTTTTACGGCTAGCCCACTTATTTAACTTCGTATTTTCAGTTTTTATTGTGTTAAAAATAAGAGCAATACTAGAGGCACAAAATAATGTCATAAAATTTTGCTCACAACATGAAGTGGTAATATTTTATTGTTTGCATCGATAATGGACCCTCCACATTCTAATTAAAAACACCAATAACATCATTATACCTGGGATTTTGTAAGCAAATTTTGTGATTTTTTTGTGTCCCTAGTATTATTCTAAAAATAAAACTTTCAATTTATTTTTCAAATGACTTTATGGGCTTTTGCTTATTGGCATGTGCATTAATTATTAGAGTAAAAATTTAGAATTGATTCCTCAAAAGTCCCTGCAACAAAATATAATTTCTAATAAGGATCTTATATTATTTTTATTTCTCAAAAGTCTAAAAGTTGAAATTTTATTTCTCAAATCTTTGATAGACGTGACCAAACGGTTATAACTGACGGTTAATAAAACCATTAAGTACTAACTGTGACCTAATGTGTAACCGTTAACATCCGGTTACGGTTTCTCGGTTATTCAGTTTATCCAGTTCTGTAGGTTTTTTGTGTTTTTAACATAAAGATTTTTTTTTCAAATAATTCCCTTTTGAATCCATATATACCAGAATGACACTAGGAAAAAATTATGTACCAAAATGACCACTTTGAGAGAAATCGGCATTGGTAGTGCCGTTTTTGGTTTGAAGTCGGCATTGCCAATGCCGACTTTAGGCCATTTCTGAAACCCAATTTTTTTTATTTTTTTTTAAAAAAAAAAGCCCTAAAGTCGGCATTGCCAATGCCGACTTTAGGCCTTTTTTTTTTTTTCAAATTGGGTTTCTCACATTTATATTTATCTGCGGCGATACGAATTGGGGTTACCCTTCTGCGATCCGTTCTTTTCTGCTCTTGCGATTCATTTAGGAGTTAGGAGTCCAGAGCAATTTTCTGTTGTTGTTTCTGACTAAGGAAGATAAGGCACACTCAGTTACTAATCCTTTTTAGGTTCACAAAATCAATCTAACCACAGTTACCCAAGATCAAAAATTAATTATGGCTAGTATACTTATTTGTTACACAGTGATTGTGGAGGGTTAAATCAATTTGCAAATTCAGTTTCGTACTCCCTCTGTAATCTATATTTTGGGTTTTGAAAATTGGAGTTTATTCTCCAATAATCCAATTTAAAAATTCAATTTGGAAATCTAGAAAGCAAAAGAAACAAAGTCCAATTTGCGAATTCAGTTTTTTAGAATTTCGTCGGTGGATCTGTGAAGCCGAGAAACATGCCCGAGTAGACGACGACCTATCTGCTGCAGGAAGAATCACAAACGAGATTGATGGGAGTTTTGCGGCCGTAGGGTATTTTAAAAACGGGCGTTTTAATTTTTTAACCCCAATTCGTATCGCCGGCAGATAATATAAATGTGAGAAACCCAATTTGAAAAAAAAAAAAAAAAAAAGCCTAAAGTCGGCATTGGCAATGCCGACTTTAGGTTTTTTTTTTTTTTCAAATTGCGTTTCAAAAATGGCCTAAAGTCGGCATTGGCAATGCCGACTTCAAACAAAAAACGGCACTACCAATGCCGACTTCTCTCAAAGTGGTCATTTTGGTACATAAATTTTCCCTAGTGTCATTCTGGTACATATGGATTCAAAAGGGAATTATTTGAAAAAAAAATCGGCTTTTGCTTATTGGCATGTGCATTAATTATTAGAGTAAAAATTTAGAATTGATTCCTCAAAAGTCCCTGCAACAAAATATAATTTCTAATAAGGATCTTATATTATTTTTATTTCTCAAAAGTCTAAAAGTTGAAATTTTATTTCTCAAATCTTTGATAGACGTGACCAAACGGTTATAACTGACGGTTAATAAAACCATTAAGTAATAACTGTGACCTAATGTGTAACCGTTAACATCCGGTTACGGTTTCTTGGTTATTCAGTTTATCCAGTTCTGTAGGTTTTTTGTGTTTTTAAACTTTTTTTAATGATTTTTTAAAACAGTTTGAAGTGTTTTTTTATAAATAAAATGTGACACCCACTAGTTGATGTTGTCCCCGATCTCGACCACCTCTTTCCTCCCCACAAGCTCGGCCTCGGCCGCCCATACCCATACCACCATTTTGAAGAACACTTTCTTCCATATTTTTCTCACTTTGGTAAAATGGTTGTTCAAGATCATAAAAAACTTGAATAAAAACACTAACTTTATTAGAAAACTAACTGAAAATCTTTAAAGAATCTGACTGTAATTGAACAAAAAACACTAATTTTGTTAGAAATAGAGCTTGTTAGAAAACCGACTAAAATTCTGGAAATAGAACAAAAGTACTAATTTCTTTAGAAAACTAATTGAAAATTGCTAGGAAACTGACTGAAAATCGAATGAGAGTATGAGACTTAGGATATTAAAGAGTAGACAGAGAAAGAATAGAGAGAAGTAAGGTGAAAATAAAATGGTAGGAGGGAGGTGATATTTATAGGTAGAGATTTCAAAAAAAAAAAAAAGGATCTGGTCAGAATTTTAACGGATACTAACGCCTAGTTTGAAAACTAGTCGTTCTGGTCAAACTAGCCGTTAAAAATCTGACTGAAAATAAACTAGCCGTTAGGCGGTTAACCGGCGGTTTGACTTCTCAGTTTTAACTGTTGGTTCACAGTTTTGAAAAGATGTGAACCAGAACCGGACCATTAACCGAGGGTTCACGGTTGGACCAGTTAACGGTTTGACGGTTTTAACCGGTTAAAAACCTCCGGTTAAGCCGGTTCCCCCTCTCTTTTTTCTTTGTCACCTCTAGTCTGAGAAACGTGTCTCAGACTATGGATGGACGTTAGAGAAATGTCTGAGAGACGTCGGACCTCTGTGAACCTTAAAGAAATACAAAAAATGTAGATTCCTTATTATAAAGAATAAATGTTTGGTGAAGGGCAGCAAACTGGAATAGATGGGTTAAATTAAATCAATTCAGATTTTCGTTGCCGTTCGTTCATTGTCAAATGCATTTTCTCCGCCTCCGCTGGTCAAGAAGGTTGATATACTAAGTGTCACCGCCGGTTGGATTCATTTGACATCCCACCGTCGCAAACTAAAACCCTTCTTCCTCACATCGCCTCTAAATTGAACTCCTTCAAAATTTCAAAGTATCCCCATTCGAAAACGTCATTGAATTCACAATGCGGTAAGAATCCCTGCTGCTTTCCTTTTCGATTGCCATGACAATGAGGAGAAGGATTGAGAAGGGGTGGTTGGAACGGCAGTGGTTAATCCATAAAAGAAGGTGCCATTCTTCACATTTTTCTGCTTGATTCAATCTTTTGCAGTTCATTTTTGGGTTAATCCATTCGCTTCTATGATTGTTCAATATATGTTTTCCTTCTCTTTTTTGGATGAGAAATTTTGTAGCTTCATTTAGACAAACTTTTTAGTATAAATTGCTACGGCACAAAGAGACAATTCACCACCACGTAAAAGAAAGTCGGGTGAGGGTGACAATAAAGCAGATAAGAGAGTTGAGAGAAGTTGTTTGAAGGATGTTATCAATGGTCTCGAGCTGACTTGACTCATCGGCTTGCCAAATACCTCGAGTCACACATTCGTATTTGACTCGACTCTATGTGTCACGAGTTGAGTCGAATCGGCACATTTGAGTTTAGCCGAGTAAAAGTTATGAGCAGACTCGATCACCTATCACCAAGTCATTTATAGTTGGCTTGGCTCATTTATGTGTCACAAGTCGAGTTGGCACATTAGAGTTGAGCCGCTCACCTATTGGCCTTTAACCCAAAAGATTGACCAAGTCGCAGAATCCTGTTTTCGAGTAAGACCAAGAAATTTTGGCAATTGCTAATGCTTTCTGTTTGAAATTGAGGGAAATGGCCATTAGCTTTCTAGCGTAAACATCAGTGTCTAGGATTTTAGGCAAATTCAAATGGTAGGCAGGATAAGAAAATGTCTAGGAATATCTTCATAATTGTTTTGTAGGACTTTTTGGCAAATCAGTTGTTAGTTGCAATAAGAAAATGTCTAGGAATAATCCTAAGCTGTGATAATCAATTTTGCCACATTTCCACAGGACATGGGTGTGGGTCTGGGTGTGGCTATTTACACTACGTGTGCTGTAAAAAATATCAAGATTTTGGATCCGTACCCGTGTGAGAATACCCGAGTCCGAACATCATAGATCCTTACTGCTTACCATCGTAGCTTCATTTAGTATTTACTTTATCCCTCAACCTTCTGCAACTCAAAAAATCAGCAAAAAAACGCATATATCGACAGATATAAACCATATTGACCTGCTCGTTTGTGCATGTTTATGATGGGTGTTAATACAACATAATGATCGACATCTACCTTGAAATCTGACACCAATTTACAATGAAAAATCTTGAGAACTGGTGTAAGGTGTAGTGTTGCTACTGCTATGCCATTTACCAGTGACAGAAACCGGTGAAGGTGGAAATTTAGGGTTCTTCAATAATCTCACTTCTTCTGATTCCGGTGATGGAGGCGGCTTCTCGCTTTTCATCATCCCCACACTATCCGTCCCCTCTTTTGTTTCCGCACCCTGAATTTCCTTAAGAACTGCCAAAACCTCATCCATTGTAGGCCTCATTTCCTTATCAAATTGAAGACACCGAAATGCTAACTCAGCTACTAAAGTAGTCATCCTGTTGACTTTTTCATCTGATCCAAACCCTAAACTCGAGTCAATCAGCTCGTCGAATGCTGACTTTTGAATCTTGTTTATCGCCAAATTTGACAAGTTTATTTCATGCCTATGCCTACTTATATCAACAGCAGGCATAGATGATATAAGCTCAACTAACACAACCCCAAAGCTGTAAACATCACTCTTATCGGTTAGTTGATAACACTGATGATATTCTGGATCGACATAACCTGGAGTGCCCTGAGGAGCAGTTGATACATGAGAAACATCGTTAGGGAAAAGTCTCGACAACCCGAAATCTGCTACTTTGACTGAAAAATTCTCGTCTAGGAGAATGTTGTTGCTTTTTACGTCTCTGTGTATGATATCGGATTTATGTAGGTATGCTAATGCACTGGCTGTTTCTATAGCAATGTTCATACGTATAGGCCATGTGAGTAAGCTAGGCTTGGCTCGATCCCCGTGCAGATGATCTGCTATGGTCCCATTGGGAATGTATTCGTAAACGAGTAGTAGTTCACGACTTTTGTGAGAAGTGCAGCCATAGAGTAAGACTAGGTTCGGGTGGCGTAGACGAGTAAGGATTTCGACTTCATTCATGAATTGCTCTACTCGCTTGTAGTTGTTCTCGTATAGGCGCTTCACTGCAACTTCCCTTCCGTCTTTAAGTGTGCCTGGTTTGAAAATGACACGTGTGTTTAGAAAACATATATGATTGTTGAAGGGAATAATTAGTGACTTATGCAACATACTACAACCAATTTCTCAGATGATGCAATGTTCTCGTTAGTGTCAGATATGGGCAACAATCTTTTGTATCCATTATCAAACAATTCAACATACTTCTTTTTTAACTTACGGCGTCAGAAAATTAATGTGGTTGCTGACACCATGTCACTGCCACATCATAACTGTGTCAGTGACATGCCAACATCATGTCAGCGACACATCATCAAATAAAATCAATGTGACATGGTGCTAACGTCGATCTGACATGGCAGTGCCATGTCAACTGTCCCGTTAGATTTTTTGACGCCGTAAATTAAAACAAAAAGTACGTTGCATTATTAGATAATGGATGCGAAAGTACGTTGCCCTAACATATCTGTCACTAACGAAGTTGCTAAACGTAGAAATGCTTTCCACCTTCTTACCGTAATAGACGGCACCAAAACCTCCATCACCAAGTTCTTTATTAGCATCGAAATTATGAGTAGCTTCTTCAAGTTCTTTGTAGGAGAAGACTTGGACCCCATAGTAAACACTGGCAGCTTCTAGATCTTTTGCAGATTGCTTTGATGAGAGGTAGGACGAAATCTTACTCCATTTATAGCGGCGCTGCATCATAAAGCAGGCCAAGAAAATGGCAAGAATGACTGCTGCTCCAATTGCAACTGTTCAAAGAAAAGGAATTGATCAAGATTTAGGCCAAGCAAATGGCAAGGATGACGCCGAACCTTAATCTTGTTAAGATTAAGGTTCGTTTTTATGTCTGAGATCCTGTTTAGTAAACGTGTTTCAGAGGATGTCTTACCTATGACAATAACGACTTTCTTGCTCTTTTTTCCTGCAATTATAGAAGAACTGTGTCAGTATAGACAGGAGAAGCAATTTCAGTAATGTCAACATTGTGAGAACTGGTCAAGAATTTATGCAGAGAATGGAGTGCGTATTCCAAAAATTTAGTGCTGCGAAATATCTAAATCATAGTTCTTGATTGTTGTACGAAAAAAGTTATCTTCTCCCTCTGTCCCCAAATGATGTTCCCACCTTTTTTTTTTTTTTTTTTGTTACGAATGAACTTTGAGCAATAAATTTTAGGTTAGTGTAATTATACTAATGAAAAATTAAAACTTGTTATTGATACACCATCAACAATACTATCAATAACAAATTTTAGATTTTCATTGAGATAATTAGATTAACCTAAAATTATTGCTCCAAAGTTCATACGTAGTAACGACAAAAAAAAAAGTGGGAACATCATTTTGGGACGGAGGAAGTATGTTACTTGTGCTGATACCTTTGGCAACATGTATACAGAGGACTTCTCTGCCATTATTTTGACATTGGCCTCCATTGTAGTGACATCTGAGACAATTCTCAGATACATGCATATCAAGAGTGATATTAGCAGCTAAAATTGGGAACAAGTCGGTTTGATTTGCTGCGGGAGGAAGCATGCCTTGTGGTAAATGTGGTAACCGAATAACTACGCACTCTTGAGGCATATCAACACGATCTGAAAAATCCCCATAATTTGCTGGATATTTGTAGTACAGATTAAAGTCGCCGCAACCGCTGTAATGATGATAAAGCGAGGAATTGAAGTGTCTGTTAGTCCTAGGAGTGACCTCAGGGCTTTTGTTACACTTAAATAGTGTGAGAGGAGGAAAGATTATAAAGTAAATGGAAGGAGTGTTGGGATAAGTTAAATTGTTGAACGCATCGCAACTGTTTCTCCGTATTTGGTCTGCAAATTCGTTGTCACGTATAACTATAGTACTATTCTGCAACTTCCCTATTAAGTCATACCATCTTTGATCTTCATTGCTCAGTTGGATTCTTGGAACTGTTTCATTGCAATCCACTTTGCATAAACCACATCGCGGTCTGATTTGTAGAAAGGGAACCCGAATGTAACTGGATTCTCCGTCCCGGGTAATTTGCACTCGAAATCGGGACAGAAAGGTTTGGAGTTTTTATTGTTGTTTCCATGAACAGAACAGGGAAAAAGAAATAGCAAAAATGGTGAAACAAGAAAGAAGGCAAGAAGAGCCATATGAGCTGCAAGAAAGGTATGTGATTCTGGAATCTAAGCCTGGGCTGCTTCTTTCTTATGTCATTGTGAGATTTTTTGGGGTTTCATGACAGATGAAGTTAGAACTTATCTATTGTTCACAGCTGTTGACTTTGAATTATTGTGTGTGAGAGGGGAGACTTTGAAGATGTTGACTATTATGCCTACCACCCTCCCTCCTTCCTACCAGTAGGGACCTTATCAATTATTTATTCAAATGAAGTCTTATTTCTCAAACCTTCTTTATTGACCAGCCACTAACAAGACTTTGACTTGTTGACCATTCAATCTTCCCAATTTTGTGGGGAACATTTATGAAATTTCACCCTTCTTTTTCCCCCAACCCCAAGTAACTTTCTTGATCTTCCTTTAATCTAAACTAGAAATTATCTACACAACACACATATACATGCTCTTTTGTGTGTATTTGTGTATGGCATATAATGCAACATATAGATATAGATATAGATATAGATATAGATATATAGATATAGAGAAATTGAGGGAATATAATATATGTACAGGTTACCAGCATGGCAGTTATTTTTGTGGACGCCATCTGGGCAGAAACAAACGGGCTTCCTGCCTTTGTACCCGCAATGGCCACCACTTTTCTTGCACACACCACATCTTAATCCACTCCATCGGAGTGTAAATCCGTTTTCCAGTAGCTTCAAGTAATCTATTCTTTCAACCGTTCGATTCCCGTCTAGTTCAACAGGTGCATGAACAATCGACTCACAAGGCATTTCACTACGATTAAGACCATCATCTTTCATCGTACCCAGAACAGCAAAAGAGTTATAGACGTTGAAATCGTTGTTCGAAAGACACGTAATAGGATTTTGCATATATTCTTCAGGGAATCTGTCACTGCAGTTGTAAAATAGGTAGAGATCGACTAAGTTGGGACCGAATCCCAATGAAGAACGATCGAAGGCAAAGTCAGTATGAGGGACACGACATGAAGAGGTCAGATTCATCACATCTGAATTGACTAACCGAAAAATTTGGTTTTTGGGAGAGATATCTTGGATTATGTATTTGCTTAGAGAAGTTGCGTAGATAGGAGTATTATTTTCGCACTTGACCTCAAATCCGGGGTAGCCACAGAAATCTATAGGGCTGTCTTCTTCTATGATCTGAAAAGGGTAGCTGATATTCAGACCGTTACCACAGTTTCTTGGTTGGCAGGCTGTGTATCTCCAGTCTACTGATTGATTTGAGCTTACCAAAAATGCATTAAAAACGATAAAGAATCGAAAATAGAACACGGGTGTGGAATTATTAGGCAAGAGAAGACGATATACTTTGATTGGCATGGTTCAAGATTAGAACAAGATTGAAGAAGATTGTAAAATATGTCAGATAATCTGTGAAGTCACTCTTTTTAGGGATAAATATTGTGATCAGATCATTTTTTTTATTATTTTTTTTAAAAAACCCGAGTCTAAATTTGACGTGATTACAAGTTTTTGATTTAGATTAATGTCTTTTTCAGGGTATGTTTATTCAAAGACCAGTTGTTTAGAAAATGGTGTATTATATGTTTGTTCTAGTGTGGAAATGCAAGCTGTTGTTATTTTAAGCAGCATGAAAATGACCAGTTTTTGTCGACACTCTAGAGGTATATGTAGGGCTACTGACTGAGTATTCGGGAAGAAAAAGAAGATGATCTTATCTTGGAATCAGAAAGTTTGTCCCATTTTGACTTTTTATTTGTCAACATAAATGAAATTTGATCACACATTGATGTCTATCTATTCATTTATTGAAATTTTAAAAATTGTAATTGACAAATCATTAAGTGATTTGTCAATAACGATATTTAGAATTTCATTGTGATCATTAGATTGACATCAATGCTTAGTCAAAGCTCATTTATATTGACTATTAAAAGTCAAAATAAGATCAATTTTCCTGGACAAAATGAGTACTCCATCCGTCCCACCACAAGTGAGACTTCTTTTCCTTTTGGGACGTCCCACTAAAAGTAAGATTGCCCAAAATGGAAATGTTTCAATCCCACTCATTCTCCCTCTTAATTTTCCATCACTCAATTTATTCAATCAACATTACTATTTATCTCACTCATTCTTTCTCTTCATTTTCCTTCGCTCAATTTATCCAACTAACACTACTATTTACTCCACTTATTCTCTCTCTTCATTTCTACCATACATTTGCTAGTTTTTCTTGATTAGTGTGCAAACTCCTCTAGTCCTACTTGTGCTGGGACGGAGGAGAGTATTGCTTTATATTTTGTTTTTGTCTATGCCGAGTAATATAATTCGAACTGGGTAAGACCACAAGGGTGGCAAAACTTTCCCAATAAAATTTTAACCCTGGTGCATTTTCAGGGTTCGAGATTTTTGGTTAACCTAGAACACCTTCATATTAATATTAGGTAATTTAGGAGCTTGTTGGTTCAGTTGCAGTTATGTTATTGTTATACACCCTCCGATGGAAAATAGTACTCTCTCCGTCTTTTTAGTCTGTTCACTGTTTGCCATTTTGGGTGTCTCATTTGATTGTTCACACTCCCAAAGAGGAAGGTTTATATTATTCTTTATTCAATGGGACCCACTTGTCATACTCACAACAACTATCTCACTCACAATTCCAACCCCACTCACATATCACACCATACTTTTCATACCCACAACACCCACTCAACTACTAATATAAAACATTTTTTCTTAAAACTCGTGCATTAGTCAAAATGTGAACAAACTAAAAAGACGGAAGGAGTATGTCGCTTTTGGACGTTTCATAAGTTTTAAAAAATATTTATGACTACAACTTAATAATAAGGCAAAACTGCACCAAAAATCACTCAACTATGACCAATTTGGGTATTTGGTCACTAAACTAATTTCCTTTTGAAACAACACATTCAACTTATTTATTTTTGCATCCATAGTAACTATCACTAACCCCGTTAGTTTTTTGGCGTTAAATAATCCTATGCAGCGCATGTGACCAAATTTGAAGGGGCAATTTAGGTAATACAATCTAAATAGTATAAAAGAAATTATAGGGTTTATTTTTCAATTTTATAAACTACAGGGCTTGAACTAAAAGAAAAACACCCAATATAACACCCCTCCCCTTTCTTCTTCTTCATTCTGCAACTCCCCCTCCCCTTCCTTCGCCCCTTCTTCTTCTCCGACACCAGAACCCACCCATTGGTCGCCTCCTATTTTCTCACCAAAGCAGAAAAACGAACACGAAGTCGAAGCCTAGGACCGCCGGCGACCTGGTCTGTGACGGTCCGGCTAGGAAATCCCCCTTCATTTTAATCTGTCCAGATCTGGGTTTCAATTGAAATCAAGAAGTCAAAAGACCCAAAACCGACCTTCATCGTCGAACTGAAAACCAAACGATCTTCTCCAAGATCTAGGTTTTGATTCGTCCGTGTAACAGAATAGCGAAACGGATATGGTGGTGGCGTTCTTCTCCATAAATCGTGAAATCAAGAACCCAGAATTGAAGATAATGTTGTCGGGGCGGATTTGAAATCGAACAAGTCAGAAACGTAATGAAAATTTGTTGTTCAAAATAGATACCTAGGTCCTAGAATTACTTAATCCCAATCATGTCTACACTTAGGGTCCCCCATTTTATTAGAACCTTTTTAAGGTGCCCTTAGGATCCTTTGTGATCAGCACAGGTGTATTTCAACTCTTCAACAAGACAAACCAGCAAGAGGAAGCAAATCAGCAGATCAGTTAACAAAGTTGCCGATCAACTCCATGCCGATCAACTTGATACACAAGTTGCCGATCAACAACATGCGAT
>JAOWBW010000619.1:499499-534282 GCA_026119855.1 Campanula takesimana | reverse complement strand
CTAGGTAGTCACCTTCTATCCGAAGCCTAGGTAGTCACCTTCTATCTGAAGCCTAGCCTTAAACCTAGGTAATCACATTCTCTCAACCTAGCTCAAGCCTAGGTTGCCACATCCTCTACAAACCCTAGCCTCTAGCTAGGAAGTCACATGCGCTCTGACCCTAGCCTCGAGCCTAGGTAGTCACATTCCCTCTAAACCCTAGCCTCAAGCCTAGGTAGTCGCATTCTCTCCAAACCCTAGCCCCAAGTCTAGGTAATTACATCCTTCCAAACCCTAGCCTAAAGCCTAGGAAGTTACATCCTCTTAAACCCTAGCCTCGATCCTAGGTAGCCACATCCTTCCTAAACCCTACCCTCAAGCCTAGGTAGTCATATCATTCTCTCTGAACCCTAGCCTCAAGCCTAGGTAATTATATCCTTCCTAAACCCTAGCCCGAGCCTAGGTAGTTACATCCCTTCCAAACCCTAGCTTAGAGCCTAGGTATTTACACCCTCCTAAACCCTAGCTTTGATCCTAGGTAGTCACGTATCCTCTCTAAACCCTAGCCTCAAGCCTAGGTAGTCATATCATTCTCTCTGAACCTAGCCTCAAGCCTAGGTAATTACATCCTTTCAAACCCTAGCCTAAAGCCTAGGAAGTTACATCCTTCTTAAACCCTAGCCTTGATCCTAGGTAGCTACACCCTTCCTAAACCCTGCCTTGATCCTAGGTAGTCACATATCCTCTCTAAACCCTAGCCTTAAGCCTAGGAAACCACAACATCCTCTTTAACCCTAGCCCAAGTTCTAGGGAATTTCCAATGCCCCGTATGAAACATCATTTCCAAATTCCGAAACCCTAGTCTCGAAACCTGGGAAATTTACAATCTCAATCCCCGTCTTATTGAACCCTAGTCCTAAACCTAGGATACAATGCCCTGTCCAAAACTTAATCACCCTAGATTCGAGCCTAGGTAGTCGCATTCTCTCCAAACCCTAGCCTCAAGCCTAGGAAGCCGCATTCACTCTAAACCCTAGCCTCAAGCCTAGGAAGCCGCATTCGCTCTAAACCCTAGCCTCAAGCCTAGGAAGCCGCATTCGCTCTAAACCCTACCTCAAGCCTAGGAAGCCGCATTCGCTCCAAACCTAGCCTCGAGCCTAGGTACTCGCATTCACTCCAAACCCTAGCCTCAAGCCTGGGTAGTCGCACTCTTTCTAAACCCTAGCCGCAGGGCCTAGCAGACTATATCCTCACTAAACTCTATCCTCGAGCCTAGGATTCAACATTCCCTTCAAACCCTAGTCCTAGACCTAGGAAATTCCTTCACCTTAGTCTCAAAATATAGGAAGTTTACAGTCCTTAGCCTTAAAACCTAGCCTAAAGCCTAGGTTACCACGAACATTTCCAAGCCATAGTCACCAATCCCGGAAAATGGTGAAACCCTAACATCAAGCTTAGTGGACCTTCCACAAAAGCAATCCCTCTTCCCAATGGTCCATAGTCCCAAACCTAAGAAAGTCATGGTCCTTAAACACCAGTTTCCAAACCCTTGTTCGAAACCCTAACATCTAGGAAGTTCCCCAAACCTCAACCTTTCCAAGCCTTAGCACTAAGCCTAGGATAGAATACTCTCCTCATACTTAAATGAACTCCAATCCCTAGCCTGCAAGCCTAGGTAACCCACATTATCTCCAGACATAATCTAAAGCCCAAGAAGCCGTGACATCTTTGGCATCCTATCTCAAGATTAGGAGATCACCATCTTCCTTATTCCTCTTCCTTTAAAAAGCCTTAGGTCCTACCTCTAGGCAACCAAGAAAAATGTCCCTTACCTAACACCTTGGTCTCAATGGCTCGTAGCCTCATTCCCTCCTAAATTAGGGTAAGCGGACCCAGATCATTGTTTCCCATATTAGCAACTCCCCGAGAGTCCGTCACCTTGTGACTCCCGAGAGTCTATCACCTTTGTGACTCCCCGAGAGTTCATCCCGTTTGCGACTTCATAACAATCCATCATCTTTGCCTCCACATGCAAATTTCAGTTTTACCCCTAGTACATTCCCCTTTGATTCATTTTAGGTGCCCTTAGTGCTATTTTGACTGATGTTCGTTATCTTTGGGTACGGGAAGCATCTTAAAATTTCCATTCTTCACCGAATATTTGCTTAGGATTCGTATGGTTGTAGAGACTTCGGCGCCTCTATGACATACGCATCCTAGATCGATCGCGATTGGCAGAAGCCTCGGCGTTTCTGTTTGCGAGAGATTCAGCATCTATTATTTTAGCATTTCCTAATATTTGCTTAGGATTCGTATGGTTGTAGAGACTTCGGCGCCTCTATGACATACGCATCCTAGATCGATCGAGATTGCAGAAGCCTCGGCGTTTCTGTTTGCGAGAGATCCAGCATCTATTATTTGCTTAGGATTCGTATGGTTGTAGAGACTTCGGCGCCTCTATGACATACGCATCCTAGATTGATCGAGATTGGCAGAAGCCTCGGCGTTTCTGTTTGCGAGAGATCCAGCATCTATTATTAGGATTCGTATGGTTGTAGATACTTCGGCGCCTCTATGACATACGTATCCTTGATCGATCGTGGTTGGCAGAAGCCTCGGCGTTTCTGTTTGCGAGAGATCCGGCATTTATTATTAGGATTTGCATGATCGTAGAGACTTCGGCGCTCTATGAACATACGTCTATGACATCGTTCTTGATCGATCGTGGTTGGCAGAAGCCTCGGCGTTTCTGTTCGCGAGAGATCCGACATCTATTACTTTAGCGCAATCGGCAAGAACCCTGGCGATCCCGATTGCATTTACCATTCCATCTTGGGATTATTTAGACAACGTAGTCTTTATTTTTCCCAAATAACTTCATTTTCCTAACGAATGTTCGTTCTTCATACAGGATAGTGCCCGTAGGTTTATTATCCACAGTAGAAGTTCGATGTCTCGTCTTTTCCCAATATCTCTGAACTACGACCGGCTTGATTCCTCGGAGGATACGTAGGAAACCTGAAAAAGTCCAGCCACTCGACCGACGCGGTCATCTATCATCCCCAGCAGGTGCATTTTCCCCAGCAGAAGACGTTCTTCCCAATTTCCCCATCAGATTGAACTACGTTTGGCTTGATTCCCGCGGATACGTAGGTCGCCTGCCAAGGTTCAGCCGTCCCTTACCTTTCATCTGTTTTGAAACTCATGTTTCAGACGGTTCCTATTTTCATCGTCGACCCTCCATTGCCTTGCAAGAACCGTCGCCGAGGGGCTACTGTTAGTACCCGACCTGAAAATGAGTTTATTAGGACTTTCCCAAAAATACAAGGACTTTATAGGAATTAGAAACCTTGCAAAGACTTGTCCCGGATTCCCAAAATATCTCATTTATGACAAAATCTATCAAAATAGGTAACAAATGGGTTCCTTAAAACCATGCAGAAACCCTAGCTTAAGAATCAAGTCAGCCGGCATCCTTGGCCACGCGGCCAACCTTGCTGCGCGTGATCTTGGCCACGCGGCCTCTTGTCACCGGCTTCAACCATGGCCAGGCGGCCACCTTTGCGCTGGATGATCCTGACCATCAGATCTTCCCTCAGTTTACTATATAAACCAATCCCATGCTATTGGTTTAGGGGCCGATTTTGGGAGTTCTAGATCCGAATTTGAGAGTTCTTAAACACAATTTGCTCTCTAATTAGCATTCAAACCTCCAAGAAGATCAAGGTTTATTTCTTGCCAACATAGGTAAGTTTTCTAACTTATTTCTTCACGTTCTTGCATTATTTATAATGTAGATCTTTAATATTCATGTTCTTGCATGTTTATTCATAGTTTCTTCATAAGCTTCGCATGTTCATTCATATGTTCATATATGTTCTTCATATGTTCATCGTGTTCATAGATTGAAACCTTATTTATGCTATATTTAGGGTTGTGATCTTCATAATTACATGTTATTTCATAGCCGATGATGATCTAGGGTTCATCAACCCGAGGATGATCTAGGAACTACTTCTAAACCCTAATCTTTAGGTAATTCCCCTCTCATTATGCATGATCCCGATTCTTCTGCCTATTCTAAATTCTTCTCGAACTACGCTGACCTGAGCTTCTCACATTGAGAGGAACGTAGACAATCTTCGGATCCGGTCTAAATCACTAACACACTACTAACACATTCATCATGATAGGAAGACCGATCAATTCGGGCAATAGGAGTGATAACGTTCAATATTCTTCTCTTGTTGTAATTTGACCCCTGAACCCACTAAAAATGTTTTTTTCAATGTTTTGGCTCTAATAAAACGGCGTGGCGACTCTCACAATTCTAAATGTTGCTATGAATATTCTCAAATTCAAACACACGTATCCACAACTACCCATCTTGCGTATCAAATCAACCTTATTTGCAGCAGATGGAGTTTCAAATCTCTCAGTAAGATAATCCAATAGCTCCTTGGTGGTTTTCGCCTTCCTGGTAGTCTTCGCGATCCACTTCGACAAAGTAGATCGAACCACCCCTAAGGCTTTCCGATCCATGAGATCCCAGTCTTCCTGCTTTTCTTTTTCCGGTTTGACTCATGTTAGAGGCTTATAGAGATCCTTATTATACAAGAGATCCTCTATTTGCATCCTCCAAAACCCATAGTCAGAACCATCAAATTTCTCAACCGATTGTTTATCCTTGCCCATTCTTGATTGCTTGATAAACCCCTTTGATCGTCCAACCAAAGCTCTTGATACCAGTTGTAGTGGAATTGACCCTTCCCAACCCAACACCCAAGCAAATCGCAAGAAAACCCGGCACCACAAACAAGCACAAGAAATATAAAGCAAAAGACAATGGAACACAAGAAATTGTTAACCCAGTTCGTCAATATGTTTGACTACGTCTGGGGGCACTACCAAGCCAGGATCTTGCACTATAATATGTAATATGGAGTTACAATGAGTATGGGGCGGAACATTGCTTATATAGCAAACCTAGAATAAAACCTAACCCTAGACGGACAAGGAAAACCGAAATCTGGCCCAAAAACGACTCAGCAAAAAAACCTGTCCCGACATGTGGGCGGGCGCCCACTTTGCCTATGGGCGGTCGCCCACTTTTGGACTCCGCTGATGGTTTCAAACTGATCAAGTGGGCGGTCGCCCACCATCACCCTGGGCGGCCGCCCAGAGTGTCAGTCCACTCCGACGAATTTCTTCCTTTTGCTCCGATCGCTAGTTCCCGGTTGGTCTCTATTCCAACACTTTGACAATAATTTTTTTAAAAATAGTAATTATTAATATAGTTTTTTTTACATATTTTTTCATCAAAGATTATTGAACAAATTGCAACGCAGTTACTTAGATTGAGTTTGTATCATCACTGCAATTTGGTTTCCGATAGTGTAAAATTAACAATTTGATTCTCAAGTTTTACACTTTTTTGCAATTTGGTATAAAAGCTAACGAGATGTTAGTTTTTTTGATGGAAAAATAATCATGTGCCTTTGCACACGACTTTTTAAAGGGCATTTTGATCATTCACAAACATCATTCCACCACCATCAACCCCAGTCAACCACCAGTCCACCATCACCATCACCCCAACTACCACACTACCACGACCAACATTACAATAACACCAAGACCATCACCGCGCCACAAAACTTCAACTTCAACCTAGAAATTACATCTCTACCCTGTTGTAAATCATAAATCTGGGGTGGGTGAGTCCGGTTACGCTTGGATTTGAGAGGAGATTGGTTAGGATTTATACGAGAAGGTCGGAAATGGAGGAAGCATTACTTCAATTCACCGACCCACCCCCTTGTTCGTCTCGAAGATGATTTGGATGCGAGAGGGTGAGGGAGACGGTGGTGCTGGAGGGCAGCGGCGATGCTTGAGGAAAAAGTTTTCAATTTGCAATTTGCACTTTTATATTACAACCCTCATTATTGTTTTCAGATTTTTTCATTAACTATAGTTATACAATGACATCGTTTTGAGATTAAAGAGCAATTTTCTTGTGAATTACTAAAATGCCCCTCAAAAAGTCATGTATCAAAAATGTGCATTGCACGTTACTTTGATTCTGTTGAAAAACTAAACACTTCGTGAATTTCTATACCAATTTGCAACAAAATGTAAAACTTAGGGATCGGGTTGCCAATTTACACTCTTGACGATCAAATTGCAAAAGTGATACAAATTAGGTAACCAAATTGCAATTTGTCCAGGTTAAATCAAGTTAACCATACACAATTACAAATCTACTCAGTGTGTGATGTGTCGCTTTCTACTTATAAGCTGTTGCCTGAATCATGGCACCCTACAGAAAATAACTCTTTTATGACAAAACATTCATATTTGAAGTTACCATTCTCCAAATATGGACCAAAAAAGAGTCCAGTGGAACTTCATTGACAACAACATTTACTATAAATATTGTACATTTATTTAGTAATCTTCACACAGTGGAATGTCTTGTGGCACTAGGTTGCCTATAAGTATATAATTTTACACTCCCATATACATGTATTATTATACATTGATCTATACAAGTGATCAAATCCTAAAGATACCTTACCTTGTCAATCATCTTCAACCTCATTGACTTTCATGATCATTTTCCCTTCTTCTCGACACGGACCGTACGCCCTGCTACACACTTGAAAATACATCATGTTAACAAAACTCAAACCACCAAGAACGCAATAGTAATAATCATAATGCCCTTCGTTAATATTGCTCGACACCCAACTCTCATTCCCATCTCTCCGTGTAACCCGATCAATCGTGTTCATTATAACACTTGCCAATAAACTCGCCACGGACCCACCTAGTCCGCCTATACTTATAGCTATACTAGACATGCTTTTAGGAAACTCTGCAACATAAAACTCGTTTTGCGCAACTATAAAAACCGCCTCTGCAAAACCAATGAGACAAAGTTGAGGTACAAGCCACATTGCTGACATGGTCACTACTCCTTGTGGGTCGTCAGAATAACCTTCGTTTATTGCGACATTTCTTCTGACACTTTCAACAATTGCTGCAACTGCCATTGATAAGCTGGATAGGAAAATCCCGAACCCCATTCTTTGTAATGGGGTGAAATGGACGGTTCTACCCTTGATTCTTGATGCTAGTGGGAGGATCAGACGGTCGTAAAGAATGATCCATAGGACAGCAGCGACTATTGCAAATGTCCCGAAAGAGCCCACTGGGATTTCAAAGCTTGAGGTGAGGTGGCGGTCCATGGACCTTGTTTGGAGGGTTGGGAATGTGGTTTGGCTGATGTTTATTGACATTAATGCCCCTGTTGACCAAATTGGGATTATCTTTAGGAGGGCTTTTAGTTCCTCTACTTGATCTATTGTGCAGAGGCTCCATGGGTCTGATGCTCTTCCGTCAGGGGTTAAGTCTTGTTGTGGATCTTTGATAATGCAAGCTTTATTTAGGAACCTAAAGGCAGTGATCAAGGTATAGGTTATAAATAATACTCCCTCTGTCACGGAAAGTTTGTCTCTTTCGGCATTTTACAGTCAACACGAACAGACTTTGACCAAAATTGATGTCAATCTAATATCCTAGTGAAATTCTAAAAATTGTAATTGATTAAGCATTAAGTGATTTATCAATAACAAGTTTTAGAATTTCTTTTGTGATCATTAGACTGACACCAATGTGTGGTCAAAGTAAATGTGTATTGACCATAAAAAGTTAAATGGAACAAACTTTCTAGGACAGAGTGAGTATAAAATGTTCATTTGAGAGTTTTTTTTTTTTAGCATATTTACTTGAAAATACTTAAATAAGTCCAACTATGCAAAATACAACAATGTACTCCCTCTATCATGAAAAGATAATCCCGTTGACTTTTGATGGTCAACACAATTGCTCTGACCTAACACTAATATCAGTCTAATCATCCCAGTGAAATTATTCAAATTGTTATTGATAAATCGTTTAATAATTTATACAGTACATTTTTTAAAATTTCACTAAGATGACTAGATCGATATTAATAATTGGTCAAAGATCACTTGTGTTGACCATAAAAAGTCAGATGAGACTTATCATTCCGGGACGGAGGGAGTATTAAAAAGGTAAATGGTGGAATCATACCGTAGTTTCTCACTAGGAAACACCAACGCAGATCTCGTGTAGAAATACATCATATTTGAGTTTTCTGCTGACAAATTGAGATGCCTATTCTTATACGAAGCCGTAATCACTTGAACAAGACCCGTAAGCAAGCTTGTTTTAGGCTTTAACTTCACATAAAAAGGAGAAGCCAAAAAGAAAGAAAGAGCGGACAAGAACATAAGACAGGCAGGGACTCCAAACCCGACTTTCCATCCTAACTGTTCTTGAATGTACACAATAAAAGTCAAAGCAGCAAGAACGGAGAAGGCAACTGAAGCATAATACCAACCAAAGTAACTCTCCATTACACCCTCCTCCTTCTCTTTTTTGATGCTTTGTTGCTTATTTAACTGATCCGCACCAAAAGCTAATGATGTTCCCCTGATTCCTCCCGAGCCTATGGACATGAGGGCAAATGAGGAACATAAGATGATGAGCTGTAGAGTTGTTGGTGAGCTGCAGGAGGAATTATAATTATCGCAATGAGGAGGCCTTGCTTGTGGAATCATAGCTGTTGACCATATAAGAAGTACTCCCTTCAAAATAATGATTGTAAGTTATCAGAGACTAGCTAACACAAATAAATGAAGCCTTCATCTTGTTGCAAAGACATTAAGTCATTGGTCAATGATTACTCAAACTCTTTGTTTGAGTCAAACGAAAAGGGAGAATAAATTGTTTTGTCCCTCCGTCTCAAAATGATGTTCCCTTTTTTCTCTTTTTGCAGTTATTACGAATGAATTTGGAGCAATAATTTTAGGTTAATTTAGTTATCATAATGAAAATCTAAAACTTGATATTGATAGTATTGTTGATGGTGTATCAATAACAAGTTATGTATTGTCATTAGGATAACTAAATAAACTTAAAATGGGCTAATCACCATACTGCTCTGGAATAGGTTAATGCTCAAAGTTCATTCGTAATACAACAAAAGTGGGAACATCATTTCGGGACGAAGGGAGTATTACGACTGTCACCTATATTGATGCTTGTTTTGTTTCACAATGAATAATCTGTCATCACATAATGCATGGTAAAGGATCTTCTTTTCAAAGTCTTTAAGGCTATCTTATGCACTTGTCACAACTTGAGAAAAAAATATTTTGGAGCAGAACAGAGTGGTACTGGTATAGCAGAGTTATAAACCAAGTTACACTCTAGCAGATAACATGGAAAAAGTGAGAAGGTGCTAGTGTTAGGGTGACTAGAGGGTCTTGACCTATGAACAAAATTTGACTTGTGCCCAAAGAATTTCTAAATCATTTTCAACTTTTCCTGATAACAAGTTCATAAAACTAGTAAGATTAAACACATAAACCCAACATAATAACAAGCCCTTTCCCAACGGATAGGGAACCACTGTAGTGGTCATCTTACTGCTACACTGCAGCGACTGGTCACGATACAACCAAACCTTCCTTTTCCAAGATTAATTGGGTAATATGTGGGGCCCACCGAGCACCCAACTGCTCTCAACCGCACAACTCCGGAAAAACAACGAAGATGTGGGCGCATCATAACCGCTCGCTGCATCAGTTCTAAATCCCTTTCCCAACTGAACACATGCTGGTGGGATTATGAGCCTTATTCACCAGATCAACTCTTCGTCTCCAAGCTTAGATGTATAGTTAATGAGCAATTAACTAAAGAAAGTAAGCAAATAGAACAGATATGGTACTTGGAAATGGAAACGAAAATGAACGTATACCAAAAGGCAAACAATTGATCCAAAACCAATGCTCGAAAACCGACCCACGAGAGAATCAGCAAGAAAAGCACCAAGAACAGGCATGAAATTGGAGGCTGCTGACTGAAAATAGAGTATGTTTGTACCAGCTGCCATACTCAGATGATACTCATCCATCATATACAAAATCATGTTTGGCATCAACCCAGTCGTTGCCCCTCTCTCAAATCCCTCATTTGCTGTAATACCAAAAAAAAAAAAAAAAATCAACAAAAAATACCCAATTCATAATCCAAGAACATTCGTTCGACAATCAAAACAATACCCAATTCATTTTATACATACAAGAATGAATCTAACTCTCTTTGCATGCTTGTGACTAACTGTGTGTGAAAGATTAAAATTTGGAATGAAATTAGTACTAAATAATTTGTACCTATAATGAAGGGTAAGGTTCTCAATCCGCCCTTTCCGTCGGAGTTATTCAGGAGGAGAGGTTCTTCAAGTTGTACCACCATCTTCCCCTTTTCCTCCGCAGAAAAACAACACTCCATTTTTATTTTTTTGGGTATTCTTCTTTGGAGCTTCGCAATCAGTTACTTTTTCAGATACATTTTTTTATGGGGTGAGTGTGAGTGTGAGTGTGAGTGTGAGTGTGAAAGGGAGAGTGTGAGTGTGAGTGTGAGGGAGTCGAGTGAGTGCGTGTGCGTTTGCGTGTGAGCCGACAGAAGGGTCAATACGTTGCAAGAGAGACCGTCCAGAATCGCCGGATGACCTTCTTGATATAGACGTCCATTGATTTTTTTCTTTAATTTGTGTCTTTTTCCTTTTGGGGGTACGTGGCGGTGGTGGTAATAAGTTTCATAGACCACCCTAAGGTTGTTAGATAATGGAAGTATGTCCCCTTTTGGTTTAGGTGTAGTACTTTTTCAATCTACTAGTAGGTAACCCGTGCTTTGCACGGGAAACTAATTTGTCAGTTTTTTGCTATTTTGTTTTTTGCTATTTTTATTTAATAAAGAAACATAATATTTTTGGGTATATAAGTATATTGTATATGAATTAAAACATTTCCATACAAATTTAGGACAGTTGTGTTAATTTTTTTTTAGCTTTTGTTGCATATAATTTGTATTTATTATAATAATTAAAACTTGAAATTAAAGATGATTTATTATTATTATGAATTAACTTTTAGTTCTATACATGATTGACTTAATAATATTAGCTATTGTCCAATAAATTATTTTTTATTATATATACATATTATAATTAGTAAATATAAAAGTCTATAGTGTACATATAATGTGTTAGTAGAATAATAAATTAATTAACTAATAATATTAATAGTAATAATTTTTATATCTAGTAACTGTTATGATTAATTAATACTCCTTTTTTTAGAGTAAGAGTCCTACTTTGCTTATGCACACTTATTAAAAAATAATAGAAAATGGGTAAACATTGCAGGTGGGCTGATAATATAGATGTCCAAAACACAATTCATAATGCAAGTGGACAATATATAAGTTAGTATGTTTGGTCTTTTTGTAATTATAGAAGCATTAGAAAGAAAATATAGTCCAAAACACTATTCATCTTTTCTTATAATTTGTCAATTTGAGAAAGACTCTCTGGAATATATTAAAATAGAAAGTAGAACTCTAACTCTTAAACGGAGTGAGTACTGCTAATACTAAATATTAGCATATATCGTATAATTATTAACTGATACTATTAATAATAGTTAATTTATATAACAATTATGGTTAACTAATACTATTATTAATAGCAATAATATATATATATATATATATGATAAAAATTATGATTAAACTAATACTATTAATTAATAATATTTTTTAATTATTTAATAATTAACTCTAATTAAAATATATAAAATATAATATAGTTTACTATTATAATTAATTATTATTTTCTTAATATTAATATTAGCTAATACTATTAATTACTACATAAGGTAACTACTATAGTTAACTATTGTTAACTATTATAGTTAACTATTACTAATAATAGTAAGAGTTAACTTTAATTGTTAACTATTATAGTAACTGTTACTATTATTAGTAATAGTTAACTATTACTAATAATAGTAATAGTTACTATAATAGTTACCTTATATAGTAAATAATAGTATTAGCTTATACTATTAGCTAAGAAAAAGAATTTGAAAAGTCACATATTTATGTTGGTAGGATTGATGTGGCATCACCATATGCAAGCTTTTCTATAATTTTTCCACATGTCAACACTATAACTCTCCTCACCAACTTTAATATATATATATATAGAGAGAGAGAGATTTTATGTTAGATCATTATGGCTTGCATCACAAGTTATTTAGCACCTTCCATATATAAAATCATGTCTATGATATCAATATAAAGTATAGTCAAACCTAGTCAATGTGTAGAATCCCTGAAATGTAATTTACCTATTTACGATGGGCAAAATGGTAAATTAACATTGCTTAAGAATGAATAGGTTTGGTCCCTAAATGAAATGTCATCTTGTCTCCTATATAAAGGGTCTTCCATCAACCCTAGAGACTACTTGATTTCTTACTTTCTCATTCTATACAATCTTCATTTTGCTAAGAAGACATTGAGAGTTTAAGATACATTATCATTTAGAATATCATCTCCCTTACATCTTCATCTAAGATCTCCCTAAAGTCAAGACTATGGATTCAACAGGTATACTCGCTTCCGCCTTCATCTCCTTCCTCAATCTCCTTCTGAATATGAGTGTGGCATTCAGGGTTAAATTGTTCCAACAATTGGTATCAGAGCCCGCTCATTTTTTAGTTTGAGTTTGAGTTCTTTTAAGAAAGCTTTCATGCTTTACTTTGATTCATTTTCCCTATTGAATCATAAGGTTTTGATGTTGATTAGGGACTCTAATAGAGTACTGATGATCTTCATCTAAATTAAGAAAATGGTTTGAAAGTTTTGATCATTAAAACTCAATAGTTCAAGTGTGACTATCCCTTCATAACATGGTTTTATGTCTAATGCATACCATGTGGATCTACTCACTTGATTCCATTAATTTTAAAGCAAGATTATCCATAAATAACATGGTTTTATGTTTTAAGTACATACCATGTGGATCTACTTGCAATTCATTGATTTGAGAAAGTTTAAACAAAAATCAGAAAATGTAGAAAATTGATCTCCTCGGCCGAGTCTTATGATATGCTCGGCCGAGCACATGAAAAGGCGCGAACTGCTCGGCCAAGTCTTATGATCTGCTCGGCCGAGCACATGAAACGGCGCCAAAAATGACATAAACCGGTCGGACCTTTGGTCGAGTCCGGTCGGTTCGCTTGAATAACCCGGTCGGGTCTTTGGATATGCCCGGTCGGACCAAGCCCTGCACGGTCGTGCGTTTGGTTTTGCACGGTCGTGCATAGTATGTCGACAAAAGGCAAATATTTCTGATTAAGGTGCTCGGCCGTGTCCTTTGCCATGCTCGGCCGAGCATATAAATTTCGCACGGGCGTGTCTTTGGTTTAGCACGGTCGTGCTCTTCATGTCCAATTGACCAAAACATTCTGTATTTGGTGCTCGGCCGTGCACTTCTCTATGCTCGGCCGAGCATGTACTGTTCACAGGTTTTGGAAATTTTTTAATTCTGCATAAATTTTGTTTTCCCCTTTGATCAAAACATTCATTTTTCAAATCTTAAAGCCCTCATTAATTATATGCTTAAATAATTTTTTTCATTGTTTAAATAATATTATCACCTAAGTGATTAACGTTATTTAAATGCAAAATTATTAAAGTGTTGAATGTTTAAGTTAATATGTGAATGACTTGAATTTTCTAAAGAAGATCTTGACATTTGACTAAACTTGAGCATTCATGTGATGACAAATAAAATGAACATTAAGTTGTTTTATTAAATGCTTAAGACTACCCAAAGGAAGATTATGCATTTAATCAAATATTGTTCAAATTACTTATCATCTAAGACAATTATTTATGAATCAACTCGCAATCCAAAGATTAGTTTTGATGTCATGTTAATTGCCTTATTGATGGATTTCATTTGATATAATTAATCTTTTATTCATAATGTAGTTACTTATTATTGTTTTGTATTCACTCTTGTTCTCAATTCCTAACAGATTTACTTAACGCTTCTTCTATTACTGCTGCGATGAGAACAATTTCGATGCTTAATGGGACAAACTTTAAAACTTGAAAAAACAAAATAGTCATAATCTTAGGCTGTATGGATATTGACCTCGCATTTAGGGAGCCGTTTCCTCTTCCTCTTAATGATGAAAGCACCCCTGAGGACCGCTTATATTTTGAGAAGTAGAAACGCTCCAATCGCGTGAGCCTAATGATTATGAAAAATGTTTTCCCGGAAACCTTTCTAAACACGATTTTCGAGGACCTTGATGCTAAGACTTTCCTAGAGACCCTTGAAGAACGCTTTGCAAAAAGAGAAAAGTCAGAAACAAGTTCTACAATAAGGAAACTTGTTTCCATGAAGTACAAGGGTACCGGGAATCTTAGGGAGTATATTTTGGAAATGCTTTAAAAGCACTTAAGTTAGAGGTGACTGAAGAGCTCCTCGTGCATTTAGTTTTGATATCTCTTCCTCCTCAGTTTGGTCACTTTGAGGTGACCTATAATTATCAAAAGGACAAGTGGAACATTAATGAATTGATTTCACATATAACACAAGAGGAAGATAGGTTGAAGCAATCTAAGGTTGAAAGTGCTCACTTAGCATCTACCTCTTCTCATGGGACTAAGAGAAGAGGGAAAGAAATTGCGGTGACAAGCAATAAGAAGCCTAAAGGATCATCTGATGATTGTAAGGAAAAGAAGTGCTTCTTTTGCAAGGACCCTACACACATGAAGTACGACTGCCCTAAGTATCACGCTTGGCGTGCTAAGAAAGGTATGTCATTCGGTCTTGTTTGTACTAAGGATAATTTAGTTTCAATTCCTACATATACATGGTGGTTAGATTCTGGTGCAACAACTCATATTAGTATGTCTATGCAGGGTTGCCTGAATTACCGAAGACCTAGCAAAGATGAAAGATTCATCTATATGGGAGCTGGGAACCCGGTTGAAGTAATAGGCATAGGGACCTTTAGGTTGTTATTAAGTACTGGTTATTATTTTGTACTAAATAATACATTCATTGTACCTTCATTTAGAAGAAATTTAATATCTATCACTGTTTTGGACAAAGAGGGTTACTCTTGTTCGTTTGGAAATAATAGATGTGATCTTTATTTGAATTCCATTATTGTTCGTACTAGTACTTTATCGAGTAGTGATAATCTTTATTTGCTTAACACTACTCAAACAATCAATGAATCCCATAATAATGAAACTAAAAGTAAAAAGTGAAAGTTTTCAAGTGAAAATTATTATACCTTATGGCATAGGCGTTTAGGTCATATCTCCAAAAGGAGAATTGACAAGCTTGTGTCGGAGGGAATCATAAATAAACTTGATATTCCGGATAAAAACTTTTGCATTGAATTCCTAAAAGGAAAATTTACAAACACGAAAAGAAAATTATCCTCGAGAGCATCAAGCGTCTTAGAAATAATACATACGGATATTTGTGGGCCATTTCCTATTCCTTCTTGGAATGGCCAACAATACTTTATTACGTTCATAGACGACTACTCTCGATATGGATACATTTATTTACTTCATGATAAATCTCAATCTTTGGACGTTTTTTAGGTCTTTTAAGGCCGAAGTTGAAAATCAAGTAGGCAAGACTATTAAGAACGTTAGATCCGATCGTGGTGGTGAATACTACGGTCGGAATGACGGTTCAGGGGAACAACGTCCGGGTCCTTTTGCTCGCTATCTTGAGGAGTGTGGGATTGTCCCTCACTACACTATGCCGGGTACGCCTAACATGAATGGTGTAGCTGAGAGACATAATAGAACCCTTAAGGATATGGTAAGAAGTATGGTTTCTTGTACTTCTTTACCCCACTCATTATGGGGCGATTCTTTGAAAACCGCAACTTATCTTCTCAATAGGGCTCCCTCTAAGGCTACTAACAATAAAATCCCTTATGAATTATGGACGAATAAGAAACCGTCCTTAAATCATCTTCATGTATGGGGTTGTCCAGCAGAAGCTAGGCCTTATATGCCTAACGAAGGAAAACTGGACGCTAAGACAGTTAGTAGTTATTTTGTGGGGTATGCCGAGAGATCTAGGGGCTATAAATTTTACAACCCAAAAACTAGAACCTTTTTTGAAACGGGAAATGCTAGGTTCTTTGAGGATGTTGAATTTAGAAGGGAAATTAGGAATAATAATTTTGAATTTGAGGAAGAGGAATCCATTTCTATACCTCTTCCCTTAGTAGTTCCAATTGGAAATCAAGTACTTGTACCTGAAATTCAAGAGGAACATGCAAATCAAAATATTAACTCACCTATAAATATTGAACAACATGGAAATATTGATCATAATGAGGAAATTCAACAACCTCAAAATGAGGAAGAACCAGTGCCTTTAAGGAGATCCACTAGAGTAAGAAGAAGTGCTATTTCGGATGATTATGAGGTGTATCTTGCTGAGAATGAAGGACACATAGGTTTAGTGGGAGATGAGTCTCTCACCTTCCATGAAGCCATTAAGAGTCCTAATTCTCATAAGTGGATCAATGCCATTAATGAAGAGTTGAAATCTATGAAAGACAATGACGTTTGTAATCTTGTCCCATTGCCTAAGGATGTGAAACCTATTGGTTGTAAATGGATATTTAAAACCAAAAGGGATTCACAAGGTAATGTGGAAAGATATAAGGCTCGTCTTGTTACTAAAGGTTTCACTCAAAAGGAAGTTATTGATTACAAAGAAACATTCTCTCCGGTATCTTCTAAAAACTCCTTTAGGATCATTATGGTATTAGTGGCACATTATGATCTTGAGCTTCATCAAATGGATGTAAAGACAGCTTTTCTCAATGGAGACATTGAGGAAACCATCTTTATGAAGAAACCAGAAATGGTGGATGATTTGGAACAAACTAATCATTTAGTTTGTAAACTTAAGAAATCCAATTATGGGCTCAAGCAAGCTTCTCGTCAATGGTATCTCAAATTTAACCAAGTAATTCTTTCATTTGGCTTTGAAATGAATCTTGGTGAAGATTGTGTATACCATAAGTTCAGTGGGAGTAAATTTATATTCTTAGTCTTATACGTGGATGATATTTTTCTTGCTAGTAATGATATGAACCTTCTAAAAGAAACTAAGAAATTTCTTTCAAACAAATTTGAAATGAAAGATCTTGGTGAGGCATCTTTTGTATTAGGAATCCAAATACATCGTGATCGTTCACGAGGTACTTTAGGATTATCACAAAAGACCTATATAGAGAAGGTATTACAAGGTTTAGCATGCAAAACTGTAAACCACATGACACCCCTGTTTCTAAAGGAGATAAATTTAGTCTTAATCAATGTCCCAAAAACAATTTTGAAACCAAGTATATGGAAAATATCCCTTACGCATCAGCAGTAGGAAGCTTAATGTATGCGCAAGTCTGTACTCGTCCAGACCTTGCCTTTATTGTTGGGATGCTTGGTAGATACCAAAGCAATCCGGGGAGAGAACATTGGGTCGCAGCCAAAAGAGTGATGCGGTATTTACAAAACACCAAGGACTACATGCTTACATATTCAAAGTCGGATCATCTTGAGATCATTGGGTATTCTGATTCCGACTTTGCTAGATGCCAAGACAGCCGTAAATCAACGTCTGGTTATGTCTTCACATTAGCCGGTGGAGCAATTTCTTGGAGAAGTGCCAAACAGACACTCGTAACTTTCTCTACCATGGAAGTCGAGTTTGTTGCTTGTTTCAAGGCATCCAATCAAGCTATATGGCTGTGTAAATTCATTGAGGGACTCCGTATTGTCGATAGCGTCGAAAGACCTATTAAGCTATATTGTGACAATAGGGCAGCAGTTTTGTACTCTAACAATAACAAGAGTTCGTCAAAGTCTAAACACATTGATATTAAAATAATAAATTAAAGATAATAGTATCGTATATAGTTACTAATAAAATTAGCTAAGAATGAGAAAAATAAATAGCCTCTTAGTTGTAGGGGCAATGCTGACATCGCTTCATGAGACGTAAGATTTGGTTAATTAAAATTATAAATAATAATAGTTAATATATATAATAACTATTATAATTAACTAATAATATTAATAATAAAAGTTAACTTATATAGTAACTGTTATGGTTAACTAATGGTATTCATAGTATTAGTTAACTTATATATATAGTAACTATAATAGTTAACTAATACTATTAATGGTAATAGTTAACTTTTATAGTAACTATCATTGTTAACTAATACTACTAATATTAAGGGATTTTTACCAATAAGTCCCTGAGAGAAGGTGGTATTTGCCAATAAAAACATAACATTTCAAATTCTACCTTAGGGTCCTTAGGTTGAAATGAATTTTACCAATAAATCCTTATCACTTTTTAAAGACAAAAATACCCCCAACCCAATAAAATTACCTCCCCTCCCCTCTCCACTCATTCAACGCACAACACACACCCATAAATCACTTTCTCTCTCTACATTCACCCCTCGAGTTCCAACCTCCTCCCCCACCTCCGACGAATCCCCCGGCACCTCTCTCACCTCCGGCGAGCTCCCCCCCTCCGATCTGGCCACCGCACCCCTCCCTTTACCTCCCCCACCTCCAGCCATTCGAAGATCTAACTTCTCCGACCATATCCGACTTCGGTATCAGAGAGACCCCCCTCTCTCCCTCCCTCTCCGTTCCCCCATTTTTCCGGTGTCTTATTCAGTCCAGATCCGTCCAGATCAGCCACTCTATCCACTCTGGTCACCCTCGACAATACGCGTCCCTCACATAATTCGCTCCTTTTATCACCAGCGCCATTACCGTTTCTCACCATTGCCGTTTCTCACCATCGTAAGTTTTCTTATCTCTCATCCTACAAATTCAAGCCCTAGTTTTTCCCAATTTCAACTTTGCTCCAAAGTCATAATTAGGGCTTAAATCCTTCAAAATTGGAATTCAGAGTGATATATGATTGATTACAGGACTTAGTTAAAGGAGAAATAGCAAATTTCGCCTCATTTTTTACTAGTTGCGGGTCAAAAGGAGGGATAGGGTTCACCTTATTGTGAGTAATCTCGCCTCATTGTTGAACAATTTTAAGTTACTTGCTGGCTGTTGCTTGGGTGTGGACTTAGTGGAGAAGCTATATGCCATAAGGGCTAACTGAACCCCTTTTCTATTGAAATAACCATGATTGGCATCCTTCATTTTGAGAACAGCGACTTTCCTCTATGGAAGTTTTGATGAAAAATTATAATGGAATTGGCTTCGCCCCAATGTTTCTTAGACCAGTCGAACCTCAATTAAAGATTTATCAATTGTTTAGTTGTTATTTGGTGTTATCAGTTGTTATTTGAATTTAGGAATTTATCAGTTTGTTAAGTTGTTTTTGGTGTTATCAGTTGTTATTTGAATTTAGGAATTTATCAGTTTGTTAAGTTGTTTTTTCGATTTATCAGTTGTTTAGTTGTTATTTGGTGTTATCAGTTGTTATTTGAATTTAAGAATTTATCAGTTTGTTAAGTTGTTTTTTCGATTTATCAGTTGTTTAGAGTTTTGTATGAGCAAATATCTGTGAAATTGTATTATCAGTTGTTCAAAAAGAATGTAAGATTGAATTTCTATTCTTTATAAGTGTGAAATGAGAGATGATTTTATCAGTTTTTACTCAATTATGAACAACTATTAAATTAATGTCTCAGTTATTATATTCAAAATCATGTGTGAACAACTGTGAAATGGATGTCTCAGTTATTATAATGATTGTGAAAAATTGAGAGATGAATTTATCAGTTTTTTAAATGAAAAATGAAAAAATAACACAACTGTAAAATCACACAATTGAGAAATCATACAACTGAGAAATCAGTTGAAAAATGATTTTACAAGTGAAAAATGAAATTTTATTTTCTAAAATTGTGAAATTAATTGAGAAATGAAAAATAATTTTCTCAAATATTTACTAGTGAAAAATGAGAAAAATTTTCTAAAATTTGAATTATGTGTTGAGTGTACTTGTTTGATTCGATTCGACGACACGATTAAAACGGTGGTCTCGGATTAAATTTTCAATTTCTAGATTTTGAGATATTACATTTTAAAATTTTGAGGGAAAAAAAAGAGAGAGAGAAAGAGGAAAGAGAGTGTGCGCAGAACATCATGACTCTGCATAAGAAGAATGGGGAAAACGTGTATTGAAGGTGCGCCCGTTACTATGCTCAAGTCAGGGGCAATTTTGTCCAGCAAACTATCCAAGGGACTTTTTGGCAATTTCGAAAATGTCGGTCTTTATTGGTAATTTTTATCTGGACAAGGGACTTATTGGTCAAAGCCTTTAATATTAATAGTTAACTTATATAGTAACTATTATGCTTAACAAATAATATTAATAGTAATAGCTAACTTATATAGTAACAATTATGGTTAACTAATACTATTAGTAGTAATAGTTAACCATAATAGTAACTATTATGGTTAACTAATACTATTAATAGTAATAGTTAACTTATATATTAACTATTATGGTTAACTAATACTATTAATAGTATAGTTAACCTATATAATAACTAATATCTTTAACTAATACTATTAGCTAATAAATAGAATATCAAAAGTCGCTTAAAGTTTAAGGTGGTGATGACATGGCTTCACCAAAAGCAACCTTTAGCAAAAAAATGTCCACGTGACGAATCAACTTCCCTCCGCCTCAGCTTTTAATAGATATAGATTTTAATGTATGATTTCATTCAAAAATGAAGTCAATGTTGTAACATTTTTCCAACATCTACCATTAATAGGATCAACATTTCAATCGCACTCTAAATGACAAACTCCCCCTTAATAAGAATTACATTAAAAATAGAATCTGAAACACTTTCACTACATGTACAACATTACCAGTTCATCACAATTTCTCCTCTCTTTTTGTGAATAAAGAAAATGAAAAACATTTAATGCAAATTAAAATATGAACCTTAAAACACGTAGTGGTATAAGTGTTGTCAATGGTGTTATTAACACTGACATCAACATCACATAAATAAATAAGGGAAATTTTGAAAAAATTGAGTTGAGATATAGAGAGATAAAAGAAGGTAGAAAGAGAGAGTGATAATGGGACATTTGAGAGTGATTTTAGGATTAGATGGAGTTGATTATGAATTTAGGTAATCCACATACAATGGCTCTTATTTTCTAGTCCATTTTAAAAAACAAATTTCAACAAACAAGCCAAGAGAATCAACAACATTTTTTTTTTTTTTTACGAAAAAGAAAAGAAAGAAAAAAAATAAGAACAGATAAATAACATAATCAGAGTTGTACAAAGATAAAATCCAAAATTTCAAATTTCAAATTTCAAATCAAAGTTGTTATGAAATTTTAAAGTTTAAACTAGCGGGTAACTCGTGCTCTGCACGGAAACCAATACTATGTTTTAAAACATATTTTAATTATAATTAACTAATATAGTAATCATTATTTTAACTAATACTATCAATAATAAAAATTAATCTATATGATTACTATTATTATAATAACTATTATAATTAATTAATACTATTGATAGTAATAGTTAATATATATTAATAGCAATGATTAATCTATATAATAAAATTATTAATATAATTATTATAATAAAATAATATTATAAATAGTAATAGTTAATTGATATAGTAACTATTATGATTAATTAATATTAAAAATGAATAATCTAACTTATATAATAACTATTATAATTAACTAATACTAATAATAGTAATAGTTAATGTATGTAGCCTATTATAGTTAACCAATACTATTAATAGTAAAAAATATCTTATAAAGTAACTATTATGGTTAACTAATACTGTTAATAGTAATAATTAATTTATATACAGTAACTATTATAGTTAACTAATACTATTAATAGTAATAGTTAACTAATACTATTAATAGTAATAGTTAACTAATATAGTAACTATTATAGTTAACTAATACTATTAATAGTAATATTTAACTTGTATTGTAACTAATATTGTTAACTAATACTATTAATAGTAATGGTTAACTTATACTATTAATAGTAATGGTTAACTTATACTATTAATAGTAATAGTTAACTCATATAATTACTAATATGATTAACTAATAGTATTAGCTAAGAATGAGAAAATCAAAAGTCATTTAGATTTTAAGATGATGTTGATGTGGCTTCTCTAAAATCAAGTTTTTACTAAAAATATGTCCACATGTCAAATCCACAACACTCCTCACCAACTTTAATATATATATATATATATATATATATATTTATCTATGTATAACTCAACTAACTAAAAATAATTAACAACCCTAAAAACAAGGGATTTTATATATAAAAAAAATTGATCTCAAAACCTCTATAGACTTTTTAAAATTCAAATTTTAATCAGGAAATCCTGAAAATAAAACATAAAAACCCAATGTAGCACTAACTGATGTGTTGCTGGCAATGTTGGCAACACATAGGATAACACATCAGAACAGATCCCCTTAAAAAATTTCATGTTATTTTTCCTTTTATTTCAGCACTTTAGGCTACACTTTTAAGCATTTTTACACATTTTTATTTACAAGGTAGCATCGTAGTAGCGAACTCCCTTCACCGAGTCTTTAAAAGTTGTAGGGAATTTTGTGTTAAATTTCATACCGTTCAAGTAGGATACACTGTAGTCGCGAACTCCATTTCCTAATACTAAGTATAAAACAAACACTTTATACTCCCATTTGACAAGAAAGTATCGTCGCAGCAAACGTCGTGCCCCGAGTTAATTTGGGAATATATAAACATCATTTTGCCTAATTGAATTTTCACACATTTATTGTTTAGTGACTTTGTCACTTTAAGCACACAAGGGGTTTTTTTTTAACTTGTTAACCTAAGTATAAACCATACCAGAACATAAAAGTCAGCAAGTGCCACATTTGAGCTTTAAATAGAAAAAAAATATTTTTTTTTTTAAATTCGTAGTGTTGGTATCAGTGTTGGTAACACTAATGACAATACTCCGAGACTGCAGAATAAACAAAAAAAGCAAATAGTTTTTTTTTAATGTACAACAACATCCGCAAGCTGGTAGATTAATTGAGACAAAAAATCATAAATTTGGTAAAGTTGTAGCAATTGAATATTTAGTATCTATACGCTCTATTTGAATAAATTTATTTTCAACCAAAACTCTTAAAAACTGATGACGAATCCAAGCATTATTATGAGTAAATTGTTCAAGCTTATGTTGGGTTTTGATGCATCATGCACAGCGGAATAAAACATAAGATCAAACACCCATTAGTCCGGATCCGTGCATGTTGATTAAATTAAATACAAAATGAAAGAAAACATACCCTTGAAGATCGAATTCATGAACACGTACTTTAAGGTGCTAAAGCAAACACCCTCTATCGGTATCCACACGTCAAACGGATATCAAGAACACCTTCTTGATCTGGATTGCTAGACCCAAGGCTTGATGAAGAAACGATTTCTTCGTAGGAATTATTTTGCTCCATTGATTATTGTATTTTGCAGTGTTCTAAAAAGCGCTAGGCGGGGCCTAGGCGGCGGAGCCGGGCCTAGCGCCTAGAGGCCTAGGCGGGGACTAGGCGGGGCCGAGAAATTACACAAAATTATAAATATTTTCATATCACTACATATATGCCTTGATTTTTATTAATATTTAATTTTTATAACTATTTATTTTGAGACGGACGGATTATATAACTCACAAATATAACCATATATATGAAACAAATATATGAAATATGTGACATTAACCCACAAAGTGACTCCCCAATTAAAGAGTGGCCCATTCTTAAATCCCCACAGCCCATTAACTTACATCCCAGCCCATTAGCCCACTAGAATATTAGTCAACTAGACTCTTCCCCTAACCTAAACCTAATCCATACTCTCTTCTTTTCCCAGCACCGTCAACAACTACTCTCTCTCTCATTTTTTTTGGATGGCTCCCGTTTCTCTCGTCATTCCAGGAATCCAAGGTTCTCTCTCTCTTTCCTCTTTCTCTGTTCTCCATCTACACATGTTGCCGCCGCCACCGCCACCACCACCACCTTTTTCTCCTCCACCACCACCACCATTTTCTTCTTCGCCACCGCCCATCCGCAGCCGCCTAAGTCCGCCTAGGTCCTCCCAAGCCGCCTAACCGGCGATTTTTTCGATGTCCGCCTATTTCCTCTGATTTGGTGTTAGTCGCGGCGGGGGAGTGCGGCCTAGCGCCTAGGCCGATTTTTAGAACATTGGTATTTTGATGATCATGGATCACAAAATAAATAATCATACCTCTCTATATTTTATTGTTTCTAAAATAATTATTATTGATTTCCAAAATCAACATTAGAGGCTGTCAAACCCGGTTTTATATCATATATAAGGGACTGACCTAATTCCGTTTGGGATCGGGATTCTTTTTCGCAAAAGAAAACCAAACAAATTGTACTGTTACGGGACCCCGGCCATACGGCAGTAACACAGCCGTAAGCTATGGTGGGCGTCGTACGGTGGCCAAGTCTGAATTCCCAGATTTTCGCCTTTTCCAATCCATTCTATTGTGTGTGACCCAATACGATTATACTATGTTGGCAACGAGTCCGAGCGAGTCAGAACCCGTAAATCATAAGCGGACTCTAGCAAGCCATTATGACTACCCAATTAGTATAACTTTGAAAGTCCAAAGTAACCTTGTTGGGTTAATGCCTTTGAATTTGGGACGCCGAGTTAAAGGATTAAACAACAGGAGGATTTCGTAATTCCGGGACAGCAGCACTGAAGGTCCGGGCGGACCAGCATATAAGACCCGGGCGGACCTAATGAGGTCCGGGCGCACCAGACTGAAGACCCGGGCAGTACAAAGAACGTTGGAATTTCTGCATGATGGAGAGGAGTAGATCCGGGCGGACCTTGGAAGGCACCCGACCGGACCAAGGCCAAAGGTCCGACCGGACCAAGGCATATACCCACCCAGACCAAGACCCCAGATTCCAGATTTCGTGCAGTTTCAGCAGTTCCGCAGAAGGAAGGTTTTCGAGTCAGTTTTAGACTAGGATTCCAAGTTCTTAGCATATTTTGAGATAGACTTTACTGGTATAAATAGAGGCCATTAGTTTAGATCAAAGTAAGTTGTTTTGTCTCAGATAAATTATTAGAGTGCTCAGAGCGAGGTCTGTAATTCTACAGTTACACAGTTAAGAATTATTGTGATCAATAATTCGTGTAGCAGTAATAGTGTGATCTTGTAATCGTTTCTCCAGATTGATAATAATATTCTCTCCCCTCCCCGTGGACGTAGCCAAGTTGGTGAACCACGTAAATTGGTGTTCTTGTGATTGCTCGCTTTCTTATCAAGTCTTGTTATTACTCTAACAAGTGGTATCAGAGCTCTGGTTGTTCCAGAGCTTGGTTCATGGTTGGAGCTTCAGGGATTCCGCTGCAGAGAACAAGAAGATGGGTCAAGGAGCAGATTCGATCGACAAGTTTAATGGGAAAAATAGTTTTTCTCTTTGGCAGATCAAGATGAAAGCTTTGTTGATAGACAAAGATTTATGGGAACCGTTGGAGATTGTAATCAGGGAACGCAAGGATCCCAAGGGTAAGGCAGTCACCACAGAAGCTACCTCAGAACAGTCATAGAAGGACAAGCAAGCAACAGGAAAGGAGGCGGCGGCATTGAAGAAGTTAGATCAGAAAGCTCACACCAAGATCGTCAGACAGTTGGATGATGAGATCTTAACCAATGTTACAGGAACAGACTCCGAAAGCGGTCTTTGGTTAATGTTGGAAGACATGTATATGACACATTCATTGACCAACAAGTTATACCTAAAGAAAAAGCTGTATGATTGTCGGATGACTGAAGGTACACCCATAAATGATCATCTTGATAGATTTACTTCTGCATTACTCGAACTACGTAATATATGAGTAGTTGTGGAAGATGAGGATATAGCCTTGCAACTTTTAGTATCTTTTCCTATGTCTTATGAACATTATGTCGACTCGTGCATAAATCGTAAAGATGGTATCTCTCTAGAGGAAGTCAAAAACTTCTCTAAAGACGAGAGAGTTACGCCAAAACGTGTGTGGGAATGAGGCAAGTACCCAGTCATCAGGTTTGGTTGCTAGTAGTAGCAACAGCAGGGGTTCTAGTGGGAGGAAGAACAATAAAGGTAATTCTTCACACAAGAAGGGTCCGAAGCCTGGGGATATCTGTAATTTCTGCAAGTAGAAGGGGCATTGGAAGTTCGACTGTTCTAGAAAGAAGCAAGGCAAGGCACCGGTCAGAGCAGAGGCCATGATGGCTAAAGATAGCAGTTCAGATGAGGATTATGCTCTAGATACATCAGAATCAGCACGTGCATCTGACGCATGGATTCTTGATTCAGGAGCATCGTACCATGTCAGTCCTAGGAAAGAATGGTTTACTGATTACAGGCAGGTGGATGGCGGTGAAATAAGCATGGCCAACAGTGCAGTCTGCAAGGTTGTCGGTATCGGTTCGATCAAGGTCAGGACTCATAATGGTAAGTTTGTCACTTTGAACGAGGTTCGACACGTTCCACTTATGACAAAGAATCTGATTTATCTTAGTCAGTTAGACAGCAAAGGGTTCAGCTTCAAAGGTAAAGGTGGAGCAGTTAGTATCTGCAACGGTTCAGAAGTGGTACTGAAAGGCCTTAAGCGGGGATCCTTGTATTTCTTCCAAGGAAGAACGCTTGCAGGGTCGGCTATGGTTACATCATCAGAGGTGAACGAGGGAGATATGTCCAAGCTGTGGCACATCAGGCTCGGGCACATGAGCACTCGAGGGATGCAGGAGCTGACTAAAAGGGATCTTCTTTGTGGCCATAAGGTCAAGAACCATAAATTTTGTGAGCATTGTGTGCTAGGGAAGATAAAGCGTAATAGTTTTCCCAAGGTCATATATAACACAAAAGGTGTTCTGGATTACATCCACTCAGATTGTTGGGGACCTTCACGTCAGGAATCTCTAAGGGGGCACAGATATTTCTTGTCTATTGTTGATGACTATTCAAGGAGGACTTGGGTGATTATCATGAAGCACAAGAATGAGGCTCTGAGAAATTTCAAGGATTGGAAGACAGTAGTGGAGAACCAGACAGAGAAGAAGATCAAGAAACTCTGGACATATAATGGTTTAGAGTTCTGCAGTACTGAGTTCGATACGTTTTGCAGAGAGGTGGGGATTTCTAGACATTTTACCATTAGAGGCACGCCACAGCAAAATGGTGTAGCAGAACGGATGAACCAGACATTGCTTGAGAGAGCTAGGTGCATGCTCTCCAATACAGGGTTGTCTAAACGTTTCTGGGCAGAGGCGGTTAGTACAGCATGTTACTTGATTAATCGTGGACCTCATACCGGTATTGGTCTCAAAGTTCCCCATGAGGTATGGACCGGTAAACCTATTGATTATTCTATTTTAAGGGATTTGGGGTGTACTGCTTATTATCATGTGGGTGATGGGAAGTTAGAACCTAGAGCTAGAAGGGGAGTATTCATGGGGTATGGAGATGGTGTCAAAGGATACCGCATCTGGTCTCCATCAGAAAATAGGGTGATTATCAGTAGGAACGTCGTGTTTGATAAGAATTATGTTATTAACCCTATTATGAGATCTACGATTGTTTTAAGTGTTGGCCGTGTTAATAAACAGGTGGAGCAACAAGATACTGAAGAGTTAGTTGTACCATAGTCAGATGTTGATCAGGATCCACCTACAGAGACAGAGACTGAAGCACCAGAAAGTTCAAGTCCAGTTCCCGAAGAACATGGGTTAGCACAAGGAAGGTCTAGAAGAGCTAATTTCGGGAAGCCTCCTGAAAGGTATGGATTTGAAGACATGGTGTCTTATGCACTGCAGGTTGCTGAGGAAGTAGAGCCTGATCTTACAGAACCTTGTACTTTCAAGGAATCAGTTACATGTTCAGAGTCAACTCAATGGTATGCGGCTATGGGTGATAAGATGGAGTCTCTTCACAAGAATAAGACTTGGGTATTGACTACAAGGCCAGAAGGCATAAAGATTGTGACTTGCAAGTGGATCTTCAAGAAAAAGAAAGGGATATCACCGGCAGAGGGGGTCAAGTATAAAGCTCGCGTTGTTGCAAGGGGTTTCACACAGAGAGAAGGGGTGGACTATAATGAGATCTTCTCACCAGTAGTCAGACACACTTCGATCAGAGTGTTGCTAGCAATAGTGGCACAGAGGGATTTAGAGCTTGAGCAACTAGACGTCAAGACAGCTTTCTTGTATGGAGAGTTGAAAGAAGAGATATACATGACACAGCCGAAAGGATTTCAAGTTCCTGGGAAAGAAGATCAAGTTTGTAGGTTGAAGTCCTTGTATGGACTTAAGCAGTCACCTAGGCGGTGGTACAAGAAGTTTGACAGCTATATAACAGAGATTGGATACACGAGGAGCTCATATGATTGTTGTGTGTATGATAACAAGTTGATAGATGGGTCGTACATCTATTTGGTGCTTTATGTTGATGATATGTTGATAGCAGCAGTCAAGAAGTCAGAGATTCAGAAACTGAAAGGTTTATTGGCTGCAGAGTTTGAGATGAAGGATTTGGGTAACGCAAAGAAACTTCTGGGTATAGAGATCTATAGAGACAGAGCCAAACGAAAACTGTTCTTATCCCAGAAAAGTTACATCAAGAAAGTTTTAGAAAGGTTTGGTATGTCGACAGCTAAAGCTATAGATACTCCAAGTGCAGCGAATGCACAGTTGTCAGTTGCGTTTGGGCCCAAATCAGTTGAGGAGAAAGAGTATATGGCTCGAGTACCCTATGCTAGTGCAGTTGGTAGTTTAATGTATGCTATGGTGTGAACTAGGCCGGATCTTACGCAGGCAGTTAGTGTTGTTAGTCGGTTCATGGGTAATTCGGGTAAGGAGCACTGGCAGGCTGTGAAGCGGATCTTTAGGTACCTTCGGGGTACCAGTGACCTCGGTCTTATCTATGGAGGTGGAGCAGAATGTGCAGTAGAAGGGTTCTCAGATTCAGACTATTCAGGTGATGTTGATACAAGAAGATCGATGACCGGATATGTATTCACGCTTGGTGGGTCAGTTGTCAGTTAGAAGGCTACTTTGCAGGCTACAGTGACGTTGTCTACAACAGAAGCAGAATACATGGCATTGACAGAGTCTGCTAAGGAAGGAATATGGTTGAAGGGATTGATCAACAATCTTGGGATACATCAGGATCAGGCTATTATTTATTGCGATAGTTTGAGTGCGATTTGTTTGGCAAAGGATCAAGTTCATCATGAGAGGACCAAGCACATTTATGTCAGATAAAGGTGAAGAAGGTAGGGACGGCGGACAACCTTGCAGATATGTTCACGAAACCCGTGACGGGAAGCAAATTCCAACATTGTTTGGACTTGCTGAATGTTCGCAGCTATTAGATAGAAGAAGAGGCGAGGGGGGAGAAAAGGTTTGTTGTCATGGAGATTCAAAGTCAAGGTGGAGATTGTTGGGTTAATGCCTTTGAATTTGGGACGCCGAGTTAAAGGATTAAATAACAGGAAGATTTCGTAATTCCGGGATAGCAGCACTAAAGGTCCGGGCGGACCAGCAAATAAGACCCAGGCAGACCTAATGAGATCCGGGCACACCAAACTGAAGACCCGGGCAGTACAAAGCACGTCAGAATTTATGCATGATGGAGAGGAGTAGATCCGGGCGGACCTTGGAAGGCACCCGACCGGACCAAGGCCAAAGGTCCGACCGGACCAAGGCATATACCCGCCCGAACCAAGACCCAGATTCCAGATTTCGTGCAGTTTCAGCAGTTCTGTAGAAGGAAGGTTTTTGAGTCAGTTTTAGACTAGGATTCCATGTTCCTAGCAGATTTTGAGATAGACATTACTAGTATAAATAGAGGCCATTAGTTTAGATCAAAGTAAGTTGTTTTGTCTCAGATAAATTATTAGAGTGCTCAGAGCGAGGTCTGTAATTCTACAGTTACACAGTTAGGAATTATTGTGATCAATAATTCGTGTAGCAGTAATAGTGTGATCTTGTAATCGTTTCTCCAGATTGATAATAATATTCTCTCCCCTCCCCGTGGACGTAGCCAATTTGGTGAACCACGTAAATTGGTGTTCTTGTGATTGCTCGCTTTTTTTATCAAGTCTTGTTATTGCTCTAACAAACCTTATAGAACATATCATAATCCCTTTGTCACGCGATATCATATTGGACATAAGTCAAGCTCCGCGTCAACTTATGTTGTCCAATGCTTTCTCGATCCTGCGTAGATTAATACGAGCAAATAACATTTAAGCACTTCAATTCATTTGGGTACGGCCGTACACTATTATCAATCTCACTCATCGAGTGGCCAAGCATATATCTCTCTTGAGAGAGGGACAAATCCCATTTTGACTTATCATTCTTCCCTACAAGAATCCGATTATGCCAATCGTAGCCTTTATAACCACCCGGTTAGGGGTAGCGTTTGAGTACGTCAAACATAATGTTCATCATGTGAAAGACTATGATAACCTCAGGTCTAAGGATAAATGATATAACTATTATGAGATTTAATTATGACATTTGACCATGACATAAATCTCATAACGGGTCTATCCAGTACTTGTTCTCCAACATGTACCCACAAGTTTAATCCGCATCTTATGCGCTATAATCATCATATGATTATCCATTAAACTAATGATAGCTCTTCATAAGTGCTAGGGACAATAATTATTATAATAAACATGAAAAAGATATAATAATCGGGTTTGTTATCTCTATAACAATGAAACTATGATATAACGTATATGCCTTTCTCAAGGGCCTAGGGCATAATATCCAACAGCTTATACTGCATAACTTGAATCCAAACAGCATCTTATCTCAAAAAATGTTCGTAGATGCAAGAGAAAATTTTAAACTTCAGTGTCTTACCTTAGCATATGTGGTAGACATACACACATACCTTACGGTTTTTCGATGAACACCCTGTCTTGTTTGTATCCCAACATTTACTCCCCTATCATCTAGGATATGTGATGATTCTTTTCGAATCTTGGGGGATGTCTCTTGACCTCATCACGAACTAGCATATCCTTACTTGAATCATTCTTATCTAGACTTCCTGCATCAACATCATTTGAACCATGAAAGCAAAAAATGTCAGAAATATTGTAAATATTATGCCTGCTGAGTGTTGGGTTTAGTGTTATCGCACTCCTGGCAACACATGACGCAACATCTTTAGAATCTGACAATGAATGCTTCCAAACCGTGGTCAACGTGGATGACTGGTCAGGTTCTTTAATGTATGGTGGCTCTCTTACCTCACTATCACTAAGGGAATTATGATTTGAGCCATCAAGAATAGAAAATCTCTCAGAAGATAGATTAGCAAGACCTAAAGCCATGACAACTGGACCAAACACTTAGAATGTCAAGTGTCAAGCTCTGATGCCAATTCAAAATGTCAATGGCCTGGGTTTATTAGTAAAAAGCTCGCGAGTGTTATCCTAAGTATTTGGTAGCACTAACGATAGCACTTTGACGACAGTCCCACGAACTTAAACACTTAAAACACTTTGAAAAAGGATTTGCAGTGGAAATATATACCACACTAAGGTATTGGTTTTTAGGAAGCTAAATATGCCAGCTGAAAGTGTTAAGAGTATGAAAACTTGCGTTTGTAATAGTGTTGTCTTGCGTGCTGGGGAACACTTGACACAACACGTAAAATCTCAGCTTTAAAAGATTGAAAGAATTAACGCAGCGGAAATATGACACAGAGAGATATATTTTTCACAAGTTATATAAATATATATAACTTGTGGTAGCCTCATGGCAAAAAAAGACTTTCACTAATATGTATAGTCTAAACAACTCCTATCTTCTAAAGGAAATAAAGAGTACAAAATATGCTAGATACAAGAAACCTCAATAAAGAAATAACACCCCCATCACAATCAAAAGGCTAGACCAATTTAGCCTTCAACAAATAGTTTCCGCAAGAAACTCGATTGTGATATTGGGTTGGGTGTTGTAACATCACTAGCACTTGGTATAAAACTATGGGGTTTTAATAAATCTCTCTTGTATTTTTCTTGAACTCCAAAGCCCTTTATATAGCCTACAAAAACGTGATGGCTACTCAAACATGGCTGAAATCATCTTGGTGGTTGTTGGAGATCATGTTCCTGTTGGGTTTTGAGGGTCCTTGCGCAGCGAAAGACGGCAATATGAAATCAACAAAACCCTAAGCCCCAAGATCCATTCATGATGATTAAATTAATCGCAAGATGAATTTAGAATACTAACCGTTGTTGTGCGTTTAAAATCTTCGGATCTTCAAATCTTCAATTCTTCAAGCTTTAGATTTGATCTCCTCGTTCTTCGCGTTCATTAGATCACGATCACAGGAATATGAACTCGAGATGCTAAAACAAGGTCCTCTATGTGTATCCACACGCGAACGAATATCTAGAACCATTCTAGATCTGGATTGCTAGACCCATTAGAAAACACGCTTTTCTAATCTTCAAAAGCTATATGAATTTATTGGTGTTCTTGCGCTTTTGATTCTCAATATAAACTCAAGAATGTGTTTCTCAAATACATGGAGGCTACCAATAATGATACAATATCAACTCTTACTGATTAGGGTTAAGAGAGGGGTGTTTATACTCATTAATCCTAAACCCTTTAGGATAAATAGGTCAAAACCCGTCAAAACACAAAATTAGAAAACTGGGCCTGAACAGGGCCTGCTCGGCCGAGTCCTTTAAGGTGCTCGGCCGAGCACCTCTGTGCCATAACTTTCTGTAACTCATGCTCAGCCGAGTCATGTGATGTGCTCGGCCGAGCACCCCCAGAAACTTGATTTTAGCCTTTTAAACAATTCATTCTTTTATGTGTGACCCCATGGGATTATATTAAGTTGGCAATGAGTTTAACCAAAGTCAAACCCATAAGTCATGAGCGGACTCTAGCAAGCCATCATGACTACCCAATTAATATAACTTTAACAAAGTTCGTTATCCTTATCGAACATATCACAATCCCTTTGTTACACGATATCATATTGGACATAAGTCATGGTCCACGTCAACTTATGTTGTCCAATGCTCTCTCGATCCCGAGTAGATTGATATGAGCAAATGACATTGAACACATCAATTCATTTGGGTACGGCCGTACACTATTATCAATCTCACTCATCGAGTGTCCAAGCAGATATCTCTCTTGAGAGAGGGACAAATCTCATCTTGACTTATCATTCTTCCATACAAGAATCCGATTATGCCAATCGCAGCCTTTATAACCACCCGGTTAGGGGTAGCGTTTGAGTACGTCAAACATAATGTTCATCATGTGGAAGACCATGATAGTCTCAGGTCTAAGGATATCAAATGATATAACTATATGAGATTTAATTATGGCATCTGACCATGACATAAATCTCATAGATGGGTCAAGTCCAGTACTTGTTCTCCAACAAGTACCATAAGTTTAATTTGTATCACACATACATGATCATCATATGATTATCGATTAAACTTATACTAGTCCATCATAAGTACTAGGGACGGGGATTATTATAATAAACATGTAAAACATATAATAATCCAGGGTTGTTATCTCCATAACAATGAGAACATGATATAACGTAAGGCCTTTCTCAAAGGCCTAGGGCATAATCTCCAACAGTTCCTATTCTTGGGCACAAAGTAAATAGTGATCCCTAGTTTGTAGGAATCACTACCAACCCACGCATGAACTCTTTGTACTCTCCTTTTTCCCAGACTTGTACCCATGTTCTTGTTCAACAAATATGGATGACAAGTCTGGGTAAAAGAGAGTTAAAATGAAATAAAAAGTTGAGGGCTAGGTTGTCGTGGCATTAAAGTGGCAATAATGGTAGGGGCTGTGATTGTGGGGAGATGGAAGTCGTACGGTATATGGGCGGTGATGGTGGCGGTAATGGTTGTTTTTTTCCTATTAGAATTGTTATTTATTGACAAGTTACCATTCTCCAAATATGGACACTCTCGACAATTATCGTTGTGCGAACATTGAAACAAAGCTGAATTCTCGAAAGAAAAAATTGACGAGATGTTTCATTGAAACTTCACGTCACCGTAGCTTTAATTAGTCCATTTTAAATCATAACCACACACAAACGCATTCCTTCTTTTTTGTTTAGGTTTTAAGTCTAAGCTCATTTGTGTCCTCTAACAAAACAACAACATAAGACAATTTTAGTTTCTTTTAATGTTGTTGTGTTGTTCGGTACACAACTATTATTCATTAGCTATGTAGCAGATCTATTATTAAAAAGCGGAGTGTTAGTATTTAAAGTGTCATCTTAGAGTATACGAGTGTGAGTGTTAGTGTTATATGCGTCGATACTAAATGCTAACGAGTGTGAGTGTTACTGTTTAAAAGTTTTACTGCTGAGTATTAACGTTCAGTGAGTGCGAGTGCTATAATTAATTAGTACTAGTGTTAGTGTTTATTAGTAGTAGTGTTTTTATTAGATTTAGAGTTAATTTTTTGTGTTCAATGTTAGTATACTTAAGAGCCACTGCTAGTGTGTATGAATGCTAGTTGTACTTGTAACGACCCAAAATTTTCAAAACTTAATTTCCATAAATAACATAAATATTACATCTCATAATCTCTAAAACAATGTGAAAAATATCACTAATCACCAAGAATTCTCAATAAAATTGATTTGATCCAAATCTTGCTATCAAACTCCGATCAACGGCCAACTGCAAAACTGAAAC
>JAOWBW010000619.1:455000-499399 GCA_026119855.1 Campanula takesimana | reverse complement strand
TGAAATGTTTTTGCTTTTATATATTTATAGATAGATGTGTAGATTTTTAACCATTAATTATTAACTTTAATTTTTTTTTCACTAAAATAACAAAAAAATACAAATTCTCATATAAAAAATGAATATGCATGCAAAGTTGACAACATCTACGTCCAATTAAAGATAACGACTTTTGTCCGTCTCGCTCCGACGTTCGATTTGATATGCGGTGCGTTCCGCGGTTCATCCGGAGTCAAAAGTTATGACGGTTTCGGCGCACTCGCTGAAATTACTCCAAAAACTTCAACGCGTTAGTGTACGCATCAATTAGTAATTTAAAACATCAAACATACTTTATTTATAGAATCCTTCATTTTTATTTTTTATTTTATTTTTATTTTTGCAAGTATGTTGCTCAATTTTCTTCACCGAGATATACTGCTACATCACATTTCTTTCTTTAGCCCATATCTTAAAATTCAACTACTGAATGATTATAATTTCTAATATTTTAATTTAAGATATCCATTATCTTTAGCCTACTAAAATTAAGTAATCATGTTTTCGTAATTTAAGCTCAGAAATATTTGATTTAAAAAAAAAATCAGTTTTAAAAAACTAATCATTTCCTGAAATAAGTATTATATACATTTGCCTATAGAATAATTGCCACGTGGATTTCCACGTCATAATTCCACGTGGCTTAATGAGAAGGCTTGAAATGTTTTTGCTTTTATATATTATATAGATGTGTAGATTTTTACCATTAATTATTAACTTTATTTTTTTTCACTAAATAACAAAAAAATACAAATTCTCATATAAAAATGAATTGCATGCAAAGTTGACAACATCTACGTCCAAATAAAGATAACGACTTTTGTCCGTCTCGCTCCGACGTTCGATGGATATGCGGTGCGTTCCGCGGTTCATCCGGAGTCAAAAGTTATGACGGTTTCGGCGCACTCGCTGAAATTACTCCAAAAACTTCAACGCGTTAGTGTACGCATCAATTAGTAATTTAAAACATCAAACATACTTTATTTATAGAATCCTTCATTTTTATTTTTATTTTTATTTTTATTTTTTGCAAAATATTTGCTCAATTTTCTCACCGAGATATACTGCTACATCACATTTCTTATCTTAGCCCATATCTTAAAATTCAACTAACTGAATGATTATATTTCTAATATTTTAATTTAAAGATATCCATTATCTTTAGCCTACTAAATTAAGTAATCATGTTTTCGTAATTTAAGCTCAGAAAATATTTGATTTAAAAAAAAATCAGTTTTAAAAAACTAATCATTCCTGAAATAATATTATATACATTTGCCTATAGAATAATGCCACGTGGATTTCCGTCATAATTCCACGTGGCTTAATGAGAAGGCTTGAAATGTTTTTGCTTTTATATTATATAGATGTGTAGATTTTTACCATTAATTATTAACTTTAATTTTGTTTCACTAAATAACAAAAAAAATACAAATTCTCATATAAAAATGAATATGCATGCAAAGTTGACAACATCTACGTCCAAATTAAAGATAACGACTTTTGTCCGTCTGCTCCGACGTTCGATTTGATATGCGGTGCGTTCCGCGGTTCATCCGAGTCAAAGTTATGACGGTTTCGGCGCACTCGCTGAAATTACTCCAAAAACTTCAACGCGTTAGTGTCCGCATCAATTAGTAATTTAAAACATCAAACATACTTTATTTATAGAATCCATCTTTTTATTTTTATTTTGCAAAATATGTGGCTCAATTTTCTTCACCCGAGATATACTGCTAGATCACATTTTCTTATCTTTAGCCCATATTTTAAAATCAACTAACTGAATGATTATAATTTCTAATATTTTAATTTAAGATATCCATTATCTTTAGCCTACTAAAATAAGTAATCATGTTTTCGTAGAAAATATTGATTTTAAAAAAAATCAGTTTTAAAAACTAGATCATTTCCTGAAATAAGTATTATATACATTTGCCTATAGAATAATGCCACGTGGATTTCCACAGATAATTCCACGTGGCTTAATGAGAAGGCTTGAAATGTTTTTGCTTTTATATATTATATAGATGTGTAGATTTTTACCATTAATTATTAACTTTAATTTTTTTTCTCTAAATAACAAAAAAAATACAAATTCTCATATAAAAATGAATATGCATGCAAAGTTGACAACATCTACGTCCAAATTAAAGATAACGACTTTTGTCCGTCTCGCTCCGACGTTCGATTGATATGCGGTGCGTTCCGCGGTTCATCCGGAGTCAAAAGTTATGACGGTTTCGGCGCACTCGCTGAAATTACTCCAAAAACTTCAACGAGTTAGTGTCCGCATCAATTAGTAATTTTAAAACATCAAACATAATTTATTTATAGATGATTCCTTCATTTATTTTTTTATTTATTTTTATTTTTGCAAAATATGGGGCTTAATTTTCTTCACCGAGATATACTGCTACATCACATTTCTATCTTTAGCCCATATCTTAAAATTCAACTACTGAATGATTATAATTTCTAATATTTTAATTTAAGATATCCATTATCTTTAGCCTACTAAAATTAAGTAATCATGTTTTCGTAATTTAAGCTCAGAAAATATTTGATTTAAAAAAAAAAAATCAGTTTTAAAAACTTAATCATTTCCTGAAATAAGTATTATATACATTTGCCTATAGAATATTGTCACGTGGATTTCCACGTCATAATTCCACGTGGCTTAATGAGAAGGCTTGAAATGTTTTTGCTTTATATATTATATAGATGTGTAGATTTTTACCATTAATTATTAACTTTAATTTTTTTTCACTAAATAACAAAAAAATACAAATTCTCATATAAAAATGAATATGCATGCAAAGTGACAACATCTACGTCCAAATTAAAGATAACGACTTTTGTCCGTCTCGCTCCGACGTTCGATTTGATATGCGGTGCGTTCCGCGGTTCATCCGGAGTCAAAAGTTATGACGGTTTCGGCGCACTCGCTGAAATTACTCCAAAAACTTCAACGCGTTAGTGTACGCATCAATTAGTAATTTAAAACATCAAACATACTTTATTTATAGAATCCTTCATTTTTATTTTTATTTTTATTTTTGCAAAATATGTGGCTCAATTTTCTTCACCGAGATATACTGCTACATCACATTTCTTATCTTTAGCCCATATCTTAAAATTCAACTAACTGAATGATTATAATTTCTAATATTTAATTTAAGATATCCATTATCTTTAGCCTACTAAAATTAAGTAATCATGTTTTTCGTAATTTAAGCTCAGAAAATATTTGATTTAAAAAAAAAATCAGTTTTAAAAAACTAAATCTTTTCTGAAATAGTATTATATACATTTGCCTATAGAATAATGCCACGTGGATTTCCACGTCATAATACCACGTGGCTTAATGAGAAGGCTTGAAATTGTTTTTGCTTTTAATATATTTATAGATAGATGTGTAGATTTTTACCATTAATTATTAACTTTATTTTTTCACTAAATAACAAAAAAAATACAATTCTCATATAAAAATGAATATGCATGCAAAAGTTGACAACATCTACGTCCAAATTAAAGATAACGACTTTTGTCCGTCTCGCTCCGACGTCGATTTTGATATGCGGTGCGTTCCGCGGTTCATCCGGTCAAAGTTATGACGGTTTCGGCGCACTCGCTGAAATTACTCCAAAAACTTCAACGCGTTAGTGTCCGCATCAATTAGTAATTTAAACATCAAACATACTTTATTTATAGAATCCTTCATTTTTATTTTTATTTTTATTTTTATTTTTATTTTGCAAAATATGTGGCTCAATTTTATTCACCGAGATATACTGCTACATCACATTTCTTATCTTTAGCCCATATCTTAAAATTCAACTAACTGAATGATTATAATTTCTAATATTTTAATTTAAGATATCCATTATCTTTAGCCTACTAAAATTAAGTAATCATGTTTTCGTAATTTAAGCTCAGAAAATATTTGATTTAAAAAAAAAAAATCAGTTTTAAAAAACTAAATCATTTCCTGAAATAATATTATATACATTTGCTTATAGAATAATGCCACGTGGATTTCCACGTCATAATTCCACGTGGCTTAATGAGAAGGCTTGAAATGTTTTTGCTATTATATATTATATAGATGTGTAGATTTTTACCATTAATTTACTTTAATTTTTTTCACTAAATAACAAAAAAATACAAATTCTCATATAAAAATGAATATGCATGCAAAGTGACAACATCTACGTCCAAATTAAAGATAACGACTTTTGTCCGTCTCGCTCCGACGTTCAATTTGATATGCGGTGCGTTCCGCGGTTCATCCGGAGTCAAAAGTTATGACGGTTCTCGTGCACTCGCTGAAATTACTCCAAAAACTTCAAGCGTTAGTGTCCGCATCAATTAGTAATTTAAAAACATCAAACATACTTTATTTATAGAATCCTTCATTTTTATTTTTATTTTTATTTTTATTTTTGCAAAATATGTGGCTCAATTTCTTCACCGAGATATACTGCTACATCACATTCTTTATCTTTAGCCCATATCTTAAAATTCAACTAACTGAATGATTATAATTTCTAATATTTTAATTTAAGATATCCATTATCTTTAGCCTACTAAAATTAAGTAATCATGTTTTCGTAATTTAAGCTCAGAAAATATTTGATTTAAAAAAAAAATCAGTTTTAAAAAACTAAATCATTTTCTGAAATAAGTATTATATACATTTGCCTATAGAATAATGCCACGTGGATTTCCACGTCATAATACCACGTGGCTTAATGAGAAGGCTTGAAATGTTTTTTGCTTTTATATATTATATAGATAGATGTGTAGATTTTTACCATTAATTATTAACTTTAATTTTTTTTCACTAAATAACAAAAAAATACAAATTCTCATATAAAAATGAATATGCATGCAAAGTTGACAACATCTACGTCCAAATTAAAGATAACGACTTTTGTCCGTCTCGCTCCGACGTTCGATTGATATGCGGTGCGTTCCGCGGTTCATCCGGAGTCAAAAGTTATGACGGTTTCGGCGCACTCGCTGAAATTACTCCAAAAACTTCAACGCGTTAGTGTACGCATCAATTAGTAATTTAAAACATCAAACATACTTTATTTATAGAATCCTTCATTTTTATTTTATTTTATTTTTGCAAAATATGTGGCTCAATTTTTCTTCACCGAGATATACTGCTACATCACATTTCTTATCTTTAGCCCATATCTTAAAATTCAACTAACTGAATGATTATAATTTCTAATATTTTAATTTAAGATATCCATTATCTTTAGCCTACTAAAATTAAGTAATCATGTTTTCGTAATTTAAGCTCAGAAAATATTTGATTTAAAAAAAAAAATCAGTTTTAAAAAACTAAATCATTTTCTGAAATAAGTATTATATACATTTGCCTATAGAATAATGCCACGTGGATTTCCACGTCATAATACCACGTGGCTTAATGAGAAGGCTTGAAATGTTTTTGCTTTTATATATTATATAGATAGATGTGTAGATTTTTACCATTAATTATTAACTTTAATTTTTTTTCACTAAATAACAAAAAAATACAAATTCTCATATAAAAATGAATATGCATGCAAAGTTGACAACATCTACGTCCAAATTAAAGATAACGACTTTTGTCCGTCTCGCTCCGACGTTCGATTTGATATGCGGTGCGTTCCGCGGTTCATCCGGAGTCAAAAGTTATGACGGTTTCGGCGCACTCGCTGAAATTACTCCAAAAACTTCAACGCGTTAGTGTCCGCATCAATTAGTAATTTAAAACATCAAACATACTTTATTTATAGAATCCATCATTTTTATTTTTATTTTTATTTTTATTTTTATTTTTGCAAAATATGTGGCTCAATTTTCTTCACCGAGATATACTGCTACATCACATTTCTTATCTTTAGCCCATATCTTAAAATTCAACTAACTGAATGATTATAATTTCTAATATTTTAATTTAAGATATCCATTATCTTTAGCCTACTAAAATTAAGTAATCATGTTTTCGTAATTTTAGCTCAGAAAATATTTGATTTAAAAAAAAATCAGTTTTAAAAAACTAAATCATTTTCTGAAATAAGTATTATATACATTTGCCTATAGAATAATGCCACGTGGATTTCCACGTCATAATACCACGTGGCTTAATGAGAAGGCTTGAAATGTTTTTGCTTTTATATATTATATAGATAGATGTGTAGATTTTTACCATTAATTATTAACTTTAATTTTTTTTCACTAAATAACAAAAAAATACAAATTCTCATATAAAAATGAATATGCATGCAAAGTTGACAACATCTACGTCCAAATTAAAGATAACGACTTTTGTCCGTCTCGCTCCGACGTTCGATTTGATATGCGGTGCGTTCCGCGGTTCATCCGGAGTCAAAAGTTATGACGGTTTCGGCGCACTCGCTGAAATTACTCCAAAAACTTCAACGCGTTAGTGTACGCATCAATTAGTAATTTAAAACATCAAACATACTTTATTTATAGAATCCTTCATTTTTATTTTTATTTTTATTTTTATTTTTTGCAAAATATGTGGCTCAATTTCTTCACCGAGATATACTGCTACATCACATTTCTTATCTTTAGCCCATATCTTAAAATTCAACTAACTGAATGATTATAATTTCTAATATTTTAATTTAAGATATCCATTATCTTTAGCCTACTAAAATTAAGTAATCATGTTTTCGTAATTTAAGCTCAGAAAATATTTGATTTAAAAAAAAAATCAGTTTTAAAAAACTAAATCATTTTCTGAAATAAGTATTATATACATTTGCCTATAGAATAATGCCACGTGGATTTCCACGTCATAATACCACGTGGCTTAATGAGAAGGCTTGAAATGTTTTTGCTTTTATATATTATATAGATAGATGTGTAGATTTTTACCATTAATTATTAACTTTAATTTTTTTTCACTAAATAACAAAAAAATACAAATTCTCATATAAAATGAATATGCATGCAAAGTTGACAACATCTACGTCCAAATTAAAGATAACGACTTTTGTCCGTCTCGCTCCGACGTTCGATTTGATATGCGGTGCGTTCCGCGGTTCATCCGGAGTCAAAAGTTATGACGGTTTCGGCGCACTCGCTGAAATTACTCCAAAAACTTCAACGCGTTAGTGTACGCATCAATTAGTAATTTAAAACATCAAACATACTTTATTTATAGAATCCTTCATTTTTATTTTTATTTTTATTTTTATTTTTGCAAAGTATGTTGCTCAATTTTCTTCACCGAGATATACTGCTACATCACATTTCTTATCTTTAGCCCATATCTTAAAATTCAACTAACTGAATGATTATAATTTCTAATATTTTAATTTAAGATATCCATTATCTTTAGCCTACTAAAATTAAGTAATCATGTTTTCGTAATTTAAGCTCAGAAAATATTTGATTTAAAAAAAAAATCAGTTTTAAAAAACTAAATCATTTCCTGAAATAAGTATTATATACATTTGCCTATAGAATAATGCCACGTGGATTTCCACGTCATAATTCCACGTGGCTTAATGAGAAGGCTTGAAATGTTTTTGCTTTTATATATTGAATAGATGTGTAGATTTTTACCATTAATTATTAACTTTAATTTTTTTTCACTAAATAACAAAAAAATACAAATTCTCATATAAAAATGAATATGCATGCAAAGTTGACAACATCTACGTCCAAATTAAAGATAACGACTTTTGTCCGTCTCGCTCCGACGTTCGATTGGATATGCGGTGCGTTCCGCGGTTCATCCGGAGTCAAAAGTTATGACGGTTTCGGCGCACTCGCTGAAATTACTCCAAAAACTTCAACGAGTTAGTGTCCGCATCAATTAGTAATTTAAAACATCAAACATAATTTATTTATAGATTCCTTCATTTTTATTTTTTTATTTATTTTTATTTTTGCAAAATATGTGGCTTAATTTTCTTCACTGAGATATACTGCTACATCACATTTCTTATCTTTAGCCCATATCTTAAAATTCAACTAACTGAATGATTATAATTTCTAATATTTTAATTTAAGATATCCATTATCTTTAGCCTACTAAAATTAAGTAATCATGTTTTCGTAATTTAAGCTCAGAAAATATTTGATTTAAAAAAAAAAAATCAGTTTTAAAAAACTTAATCATTTCCTGAAATAAGTATTATATACATTTGCCTATAGAATATTGTCACGTGGATTTCCACGTCATAATTCCACGTGGCTTAATGAGAAGGCTTGAAATGTTTTTGCTTTTATATATTATATAGATGTGTAGATTTTTACCATTAATTATTAACTTTAATTTTTTTCACTAAATAACAAAAAAATACAAATTCTCATATAAAAATGAATATGCATGCAAAGTTGACACATCATCTACGTCCAAATTAAAGATAACGACTTTTGTCCGTCTCGCTCCGACGTTCGATTTGATATGCGGTGCGTTCCGCGGTTCATCCGGAGTCAAAAGTTATGACGGTTTCGGCGCACTCGCTGAAATTACTCCAAAAACTTCAACGCGTTAGTGTACGCATCAATTAGTAATTTAAAACATCAAACATACTTTATTTATAGAATCCTTCATTTTTATTTTTATTTTTATTTTATTTTTGCAAAATATGTTGCTCAATTTTCTTCACCGAGATATACTGCTACATCACATTTCTTATCTTTAGCCCATATCTTAAAATTCAACTAACTGAATGATTATAATTTCTAATATTTTAATTTAAGATATCCATTATCTTTAGCCTACTAAAATTAAGTAATCATGTTTTCGTAATTTAAGCTCAGAAAATATTTGATTTAAAAAAAAAATCAGTTTTAAAAAACTAAATCATTTCCTGAAATAAGTATTATATACATTTGCCTATAGAATAATGCCACGTGGATTTCCACGTCATAATTCCACGTGGCTTAATGAGAAGGCTTGAAATGTTTTTGCTTTTATATATTATATAGATGTGTAGATTTTTACCATTAATTATTAACTTTAATTTTTTTTCACTAAATAACAAAAAAATACAAATTCTCATATAAAAATGAATATGCATGCAAAGTTGACAACATCTACGTCCAAATTAAAGATAACGACTTTTGTCCGTCTCGCTCCGACGTTCGATTTGATATGCGGTGCGTTCCGCGGTTCATCCGGAGTCAAAAGTTATGACGGTTTCGGCGCACTCGCTGAAATTACTCCAAAAACTTCAACGCGTTAGTGTCCGCATCAATTAGTAATTTAAAACATCAAACATACTTTATTTATAGAATCCATCATTTTTATTTTTATTTTTGCAAAATATGTGGCTCAATTTTCTTCACCGAGATATACTGCTAGATCACATTTCTTATCTTTAGCCCATATTTTAAAATTCAACTAACTGAATGATTATAATTTCTAATATTTTAATTTAAGATATCCATTATCTTTAGCCTACTAAAATTAAGTAATCATGTTTTCGTAGAAAATATTTGATTTAAAAAAAAAAATCAGTTTTAAAAAACTAGATCATTTCCTGAAATAAGTATTATATACATTTGCCTATAGAATAATGCCACGTGGATTTCCACGTCATAATTCCACGTGGCTTAATGAGAAGGCTTGAAATGTTTTTGCTTTTATATATTATATAGATGTGTAGATTTTTACCATTAATTATTAACTTTAATTTTTTTTCTCTAAATAACAAAAAAAATACAAATTCTCATATAAAAATGAATATGCATGCAAAGTTGACAACATCTACGTCCAAATTAAAGATAACGACTTTTGTCCGTCTCGCTCCGACGTTCGATTTGATATGCGGTGCGTTCCGCGGTTCATCCGGAGTCAAAAGTTATGACGGTTTCGGCGCACTCGCTGAAATTACTCCAAAAATTTCAACGCGTTAGTGTCCGCATCAATTAGTAATTAAAACATCAAACATACTTTATTTATAGAATCTTTCATTTTTATTTTTATTTTTGCAAAATATGTGGCTCAATTTTCTTCACCGAGATATACTGCTACATCACATTTCTTATCTTTAGCCCATATCTTAAAATTCAACTAACTGAATGATTATAATTTCTAATATTTTAATTTAAGATATCCATTATCTTTAGCCTACTAAAATTAAGTAATCATGTTTTCGTAATTTAAGCTCAGAAAATATTTGATTTAAAAAAAAATCTGTTTTAAAAAACTAAATCATTTCCTGAAATAAGTATTATATACATTTGCCTATAGAATAATGCCACGTGGATTTCCACGTCATAATTCCACGTGGCTTAATTAGAAGGCTTGAAATGTTTTTGCTTTTATATATTATATAGATAGATGTGTAGATTTTTACCATTAATTATTAACTTTAATTTTTTTTCACTAAATAACAAAAAAATACAAATTCTCATATAAAATGAATATGCATGCAAAGTTGACAACATCTACGTCCAAATTAAAGATAACGACTTTTGTCCGTCTCGCTCCGACGTTCGATTTGATATGCGGTGCGTTCCGCGGTTCATCCGGAGTCAAAAGTTATGACGGTTTCGGCGCACTCGCTGAAATTACTCCAAAAACTTCAACGCGTTAGTGTCCGCATCAATTAGTAATTTAAAACATCAAACATACTTTATTTATAGAATCCTTCATTTTTATTTTTATTTTTATTTTTATTTTGCAAAATATGTGGCTCAATTTTCTTCACCGAGATATACTGCTACATCACATTTCTTATCTTTAGCCCATATCTTAAAATTCAACTAACTGAATGATTATAATTTCTAATATTTTAATTTAAGATATCCATTATCTTTAGCCTACTAAAATTAAGTAATCATGTTTTCGTAATTTAAGCTCAGAAAATATTTGATTTAAAAAAAAAAAATCAGTTTTAAAAAACTAAATCATTTCCTGAAATAAGTATTATATACATTTGCCTATAGAATAATTCCACGTGGATTTCCACGTCATAATTCCACGTGGCTTAATGAGAAGGCTTGAAATGTTTTTGCTTTTATATATTATATAGATTCTACCTTGAATTTATGCTCCAAGAATTGAGGATAAGTAGACAAAAAAGATAACCTCAATTGGATCATCTTTTGAATTAAGAATAATTTTTTCTGGAATTTTAATTCACACTGCTTCCTTTGATTCATCTCGTTTTTTTCCTGTTTCTCTCCCATCACCAATTCTTAGAATCCAATCAGAGAATTCACGCAACTCTATAGGTCCTATTTCTTGGCAATGACTATTTTGTAATCTCATATTTTTTGAGAGCACACATACCTCACAATCATTCCATAAATAAGAACTATTTATAGTAGAAGATACAATATCACCTCTTGTTCTGCCAGGTACTACCGGGAGAATTTGTCTAAAGTCACCTCCTAATATAATGTTCTTGCCACCAAATGCTTTATCATCACCACATGACTCGGTTCCTCGCAAAATATCTTTGAATGTCTTGTCAACAGCTTCAAAAGCGTACTTTGAATCCATGGGTGCTTCACACCATATAATCAAAGCTTGTCTTTTTAATCAATTCATCCAATTGTGTATTTTGCTTTAGTGTGCATGTAGAATTCTCGTCCACATTCAAAGGGATCCTAAATCTGCTATGAGCAGTACGTCCCTAGGAAGTAACAATGAGGCGATACCTATTTTAAAAGTCAAATTATTAGACTTCGCAGGCTAAATAAATATTTGTAAAAATATTTGTCAAAAAAAAGATTAGAATGACTTGATAATGCAATGGCAAGGACAACTTTGGATTCCGCACTTAATTTGGTGATTATGGCGTTGTATGAATACGTTTTGCCAGTTCCACCATAACCATATAAAAAGAAAACCCTTGCTTTTTTGTTTTCCACAGACTCTATAACTTTTTCATATATCATCAGCTGATCTACATTCAAGGAACTTTTCTGCCTATGATGCTCTGCTTCAAGTTCTTTGATATCATAATTTTGCTCTTCCAAAATCAGCCTGTTCTTTAATTTTGCAAGCAATTTTTGATCTGGTAACGACATTCCTTGAATATCTTCTAAGGACCTTCCATTTTTAAACAAAATTTTCTGCAATTCAGCAAGTGTCAAATTCTTAATCTCATTCTCCGTCAATTTCAAAGATGGGAGCCTCATAATCTTTCTCCGCATTCTCAAGACTTCATCGCTTATTTTTGCCCAATCCATCTCCCAAAATTTCCCCACATCTGAGACGTCACAAAAAATTCAAAATGGTTAAGAACAAATCTCTCATTTTAGGACCGGAATCCCATTGACTTGCTTCTTCAATTGCCTCGTTCCATTCACCATTATCTTCTATAAGACCACGGGCATAACATGCCATTTTCATCGTAGGATGAATAATCCCATAAACAGTTCTAATATCCTCATAGCAAGTACAACCCTTAACAATATTCAAAAGCAACCTTACGCAATAGCGTTCACCTGAACTAAGGTGTGCATACGTTAGTCTCCCAATAGACATACCTGACTGCTGTTGTTTCCAAGTTAAAGACCCTTTCTTCCAAACATATTTGATAGGAAATTCAACATATGTTATGTTGGGGAATTGGGGGGATGTGAATACATGAGTTTGAAATCGAGAGTCGCCACGTTGTTTTATTTGTTGTTAAAAATTGAGAAAACCATTTATGAGAATAATAGGGTTCGGGGGTCAAATTACAATAGAAGAAGAATATTAAAGTTATCACTCCTATTGCCTGACGAATCGGTCTTTCTATCATGATCAATGTGTGTGTGTTAGTGTTTGAGACCGGATCCGAAGATTGCCTACATTCTTCTCATCATGAGAAGCTCAGGTCGGTGTAGTTCATTGATGAATTAGAATGGGGAGAGATGAAGCGGGATCATGCATATAGAGGGGGAAGATTAGGGTTAAAAGTAGTTCCTAGATCATATTAGGGTTTGATGAAACCCTAGGATCATCATCGGCTATGGCATGTGCACATAAATAGGGATTACAATCCTAGATCTAGCATGTTATGAATGTATAAGACGTAAATCTAGTATTATAATTAGAACATCATGAATACATATTAATGAACACATAAACATGAAGATCGCTACCCTAAATATGACATATATTATGAATCTAGACTAAGAACATGAAGAACGCATGAAGAACATATGAATATGGGTGCATAAACATAAAGTAAATATGCATAATATAGATCTAGCCTAAGAACATAACAAGAACATAATAAGAAAAGTAAGAAGACTCACTTTGATCGGCAAGAAATAGGGTTGAAGCTTCTTGAAGATTCGAAGAGGCTTCGAGGGTGCCGAAAAGGCTTAAACTAAGAGTTTCCTCGTCAGTTTTGACTGTGGAACTCGTAGAATGAATTGTGTGTTTGATTTGAGGAGGGGAGGACCCATATTTATAGATTTCTGGAGACGAAAAGACTGGCCGCCCAGCCATTGCAAGAACTTGGCGTGGAAGGCAAGTTTTTAGGTCAGGAAACGCGCGTAGGGCTAAAAACGGCCTGCGTGACCCATTTGGAAGAAGTGGCCGCATGTATAAATCAAGGACTTAATATGTTTTAGCATTTTATTCTTGTTCGTCTCGTTCTTGCGTTCGATTTGATATGCGGTGCGTTCCGTGATTCATCCGGAGTCAAAAGTTATGACGATTTTCGTATCTGCGCTCACATGACTGAAATCTGGCTTAATTTTTAGGTCGGGTACTAACAGTAGCCCCTCGGCGATGCCTCTTGAAAGGCATGGAGGGTCGTCTATTATGAAAGGAACCGATCTGAAACATGAGTTCCAAATCGTGGTGAGGAAAGTAAGAAGGTGACCAGGTTGGTCAAACGGCTGGACCTATGTTAGGCTACCTACGTATCCAAAGGGAATCAAGCCAATCGTAGTTCGAGACTTGTGGGGAAAGAAAGAAATGAGACACCGTCTTTCGCTGGGGATAATCAAGCATTCGTCAGACAATAAAGTCGCGTGGACCTACTGGGGGAAAAAGTAAAAAAGAAACGAGACATTGTCTTTCTGCTTGAGATCGACAAACGTTCGTGAAGCAATAAAGTCATTGCAAATGGACTCTATTAGGGAAAGGATGGAAGGCCATACGTATGGTTCGACAAGAAGTTTAAAGAATCGAGAAGAGAATTAGGGATAAATTCTAACTTCCTATAGAGCGCACGTAATCGATTTATAGACTGACTTGGAGGATTAGGGCTTACGGAGGTTCCGACCTTTCATTATGGATTGATTTAGAAATTTTGTAGAGGATTTCCGAACCCAATTTTAGAGAAGGTTTAGAAATTTTGTAGAGGATTTCCGAACCCAATTTTAGATTGATTTAGAAATTTTATTGAGGATTTCCGAACCCAATTTTAGATTTTAGAAATTTATAGAGGATTTTCTAACCCAATTTTAGATTTTAGAAATTTTATAAAGGATTTACGAACCCAATTTTAGATTTTAGAAATTTTATAGAGGATTTCCGAGCCCGATTTTAGATTGATTTAGGAATTTTATAGAGGATTTCCGAACCCAATTTTAGATTGATTTAGAAATTTCATAGAGGATTTCCAAACCAAATTTTAGATTGATTTAGAAATTTTATAGAGGATTTCCGAACCCAATTTTAGATTGATTTAGAAATTTTATAGAGGATTCCGAACCCAATTGGTAATTTTTATAGAGGTCTTACGGACTCAATTAGGGTTTACGGAGGTTCCGACCTTTAATTTATAATTTTTAGGGTTTAGAACCTTCAATTATAGATTAATTTCGAAGATTAGGGTTTACGGAGGTTCCGATCTTTAATTTATAATTTTTAGGGTTTAGGACCTTCAATTATAGATTAATTTTGAAGATTAGGGTTTACGGAGGTTCCGACCTTTAATTTATAATTTTTAGGGTTTAAGGAGGTTCCAACCTTTAATTATAGATTGATTTTTAAGAATTTTGGAGGCCTTCTGGGCCGATTTGGAAATTGTTGGTGTAAGATACCTTTTGTTTAGGTTTTAAGCTTTGTGAAGTTTGAGTGTAAATTACCTATAGTTTAGGGTTTGAGCTTAGAGATGTTTTGGATGTGAATTTCCCAATGTTTGGGCTTAAATGTGTTAATCTTGATTTGATTGTAAATTACCCAAAGTTTGGGGTTAAAATGATTAGTATTAAACGTAGAGGTTTACTCGTGATTTACCCATGGTTTGGGGCTCGATTGAATTTTACTTTGGTCGTAAAGATTTTGATTATAAGTTACCCAGGATTTGGGGTTTTAAGTGAATTTTAGTTGTATTTTACCCATAGTTTGGTGTTTAAATGAATCTTATGTAGATTGCAAAGATTTTAATTTGTAGATTACCCAAATTCGGGGTTTATTTGCATTTTACTTTGATTGTAAAGATTTTGATTGTGAATGACCCAACTTCGGGGGTTTAAGTTAATTCTTGTTGATTTGTAAGAGTTGTAATTGTAAGTTACCCATGTTCGGGGTTTTAAATATTAACCGTAGAGGGTTTTAATTGTGAATTGCTCTTAGTGTAGGATTTGATTGTGAGTTATTTTGGAGCAAGGGACTTGATTGGAATTTACCTTGCATGAAGGGTTTGATTGTTGATTACTTCGAACGAGAAGGTTTGATTGCTAATTACTTCTAACAAGAAGGTTTGATTGTTAATTACTTCTAACGAGAAGGTTTGAATTTTAATTACTTCGAATGAGAATGTTTGATTGTTAATTACTTCGAATGAGAAGATTTTATTGTAATTTACCCAAAGTTACGGGGTTTAGATTTTGATGATGTTAAGTTGAGGTGCTTTGTTTGCAAATTACCCAAGATATGGGGTTCGAGTGACTTAGTTGTAAGTTGTTTTAAGTAAGTGAGTTGACTGTAATTTACCTTGAATGAAGGGTTTGATTGTAAATTACTTCGAATGAGAAGGTTTGATTGTGAGTTACCAAAAATTTTGGGTTTAGCTTGAAGTTGTAGTGCTTTATTGCAAATTACTCAAGATAGGAGGATTTATTTGTATTTTATCCGAGGTTTGGGGTTTCAATTGTAAATTACCCAAGGTGTGGGGTTTTGTTTGATTAATTTGTTGAACGTAAGGGATTTAGTTGTTGATTACCCAAGGTTTGGGGTTTAAGTGAATTTTGTTTGATTATAAAGGTTTTGATTATAAGTTACCCAGGATATGGGGTTTTGGTTGTAAATTACTTCGAATGAGAATGTTTGATTGTTAATTACTTCGTACGGGAAGGTTTGGTTGAATTAATTTTGTACTTAAGGTTTAATGTCCTTAAATTGGGGTTTTCATGAAACTTGTAGATTTCGACCCAAGTTGATTGATTTATTTGTATAATGTATTGATTTTAGTGGTTTTGTTAAAAACACAATTTTTGTGTTAAGTAATTTTTGGTCCAAAAATATTGTAATCTTTGACTAATTTTTTGACTTGGTTGACTTTGTTAAAAGTGTTTTTTTTGTGTTGTTTGACTTTTGTTAGGGTATAGGGATGTAATGTACATTAGCGTTTCGTTGAGAAAGCTTATTTTGGATGAAGTTATATTTTTGTCCGTTAATTATTGAAATGCTTTCAGACTTGTTCGGAGTTGACTTTTTCTTGGATTTGTTTTGAGTTGACTCGTCTTGGATTTGTCTTGAGTTGACTTGTCTTGGATTTTTTTTGAGTTGACTTGTGTTTTCCTAGGTAGACTAGGGTTTTTATTATGAGTTATTTATAGTATTCGTTGGGAATTTTGGGGATTCTCCTAATGCAATAGTTTATATATGAGCATGCATCATAAGATAAATTGCTAGATTGAATGCATACCTTTGCTGTGTATACTTGTCTGTGCTTTCATGTTGTATTGCCGCCTTTGAAGTCAAGGGGCTCATGATTGTGCATAGCTTGTGGGAAAGGACTTCCAGAGACTGTACAGAGCAAGGTGCGGGTTACCGGCTTGGGTTTATTCTTCGAGAGCTTGACTGGTCAAGAAGAGTTGACCAAGAGCACCGATCTGTTCATGGCACTACGGGAGAATTTGTGGGATACCACCCATACATTCCACCTTGGTTGGGGAAAGGTTATGGTGGCTCCTTCGGGCTTCACGGCTCTTACCGGGTTGCGGTTCACAGGTAGCCCTAGTGTGGAGTGATGATACCTTACTTTTTGATGGGAGTGCGGATGGACTTCCGAGCTTGATTGCACCGATAACAGGAGTGGTGCGCTTGGGGGAAACATGAGGAGATGGTGGTGGCTCTTGAGGTAGGAGTCGGTGATGTAGAGGCAACCTCTTTTCTAATGCCGGTACTACGGTTATGATTCCGCTGTTGGGATGCCTAGTGGACTTGGATGTAGTGAACAGACTTGCTTGTGGAGCAACGGGTTTGACGGAGTTGTACCGTTCTTTAGATCGGAGTTTTCGGTCTCAGTTGGAGTCAGTCGACTGCTTACACTTTGTCTTGGAGGTATGAACTGTTCTTTGTTTGCTTCTGGTTTCAGTCTCTTCTTGTTGATGAGTTACCCATGTAGTGTTGGGCCTACGAGATTCTTGCTATGGGTCAATTTGGGACGACCAGTGCTTGATTGCCGTACTTTGTTGATGGGCGCCAAGCTGCAGGAGTATAGGGAAACGAGACGTCTCGGCACTATACTTAGGCTTAGTTTGAAGACTCTTCTGGGGGGACCCTATCCGAGAGACATGACGTTCCATCCGTGGGTGGAGCTAGACTTTGAGTTGCTTGCTGCAGCGGCTTATTGAGGCGACGGGCCAGAGGAGGCTGTTGATCGGCTACAGCGGAGATGTCCTTTATTTGGGTGATAAGCCACGAGGCTAGGATGGAGTAGGTAGCGTCTACTTGGTTTTGGTGGATCCTCCGTGGTCTATGACTGTTTCAACATCTTTATCTGACCGAGTTAGGTTGACCAAGGGCCTTGATGCTAGACAGTTTGTCGTAGAGGGAGCCTCGTATGATGACTTTGTTGGGACGCGCCTTTGAGGCTCACGCGTTGTGGTAAAGGAGAAACTGCGGGTGATCATTCGGAGGTATCACAGGAAAGTGGCGAAGGTCATTCAGCAGTTGGTGGAGTGTGATGTTTCTAGTCACGGTGATGATGGTTCTTCGACCGGTAGGTATCCCCCTATGCGGAAGTGGACTCGGGGTGACGCTAGTGAATTAGCCTCTTAGTTTCTGCATTTTGTTAGTTGTAGCACAGACAGTAGAATAGTATATATATACATGGATGTATAAAGATTTACATTATGATATGTACAGTAGCATGCAGTATGTAGAGTAGCAAGTAGCACGTAAATGGCATGTAGCGTGTAAATAACGTGTAGCACGTAGAGTAGCACATAGCATGTAAATAGCATGTAAATAGTATAGGAGTGCATTACACAGGCAAAGGGTACCCTAGTTGGGTTAATAAACTATTTGACTTCTATTGGTACGAGTCGCCTAAAGGAGATTTAGGGCTTTTGACTTATGGAAGACGAGATGCAGGACCCAAAGGTGTCCTAAGTTTGTAGGGTACATGGCGTAGGACCGAGTCAGTTAGGACGTCACGGAGACGAGACAAAAAGACAATTTATAAATTAGTGGAGACCGAGTGTGCGTGTTTATAAACAACGTGTCGTGATAGAAAACACTTTTGAAAATGTAACGACTTTATAAAAATGCCTTATAATTAATTACAGTCTAATTAATTCAAGTACTTGTCCTTCGTTAGGATTTGTTGATTAGGGTAGTCCTTCGGGTGAGTAAGATTTCATCGGGTTTGCCGGTGATTTCTGAGTAGCCAGGCAGTTGTCCTAACTTTGTTTGAAAAATCCCCAGTTTGAATGGGGGGCTCTTGAGAGAGGTGAGCCATGTCAAGCACCGGTGGAGAGAGATAACATTCTGTGGGGAGTAGCCTTATTGGAGAGTGATCCCTTTGGAGCATCGGTAGTTGATCCTGTTCTGTAAGGGTAGCCCCAGCTTGGTGAGGGTATTAGAAAGAGGTCATCCATGTTGAGATTCGATGGAGAGAGATGACCTTCTGCGGGGAATGATCTTGTTGGAGTATCAGTACACGGACAAATTCCATTAAGACAGCCCCAGCTTAGTGAGGGCAAAAGGTGGGGGAATCCTACCTCCTTTTAGACGCACCCTGTTATTTCTCTAGACCGCCCTTGCGGGTTTTCAATCTAGGTGGGTATATTCTTTTAGCGTCGTTTTTTTTATTATTATTATTTCAGTCGACTCGAAATAAAGTAAAAAGACATAAATGTACAGACGACTTGCAGGAGGCTTTTGTTTTAGTGAGAGAAGAGAGAGAAAGAGAGAACAAGAGAGGGAGTTCTCGCATTTAGACCTTACAAGAAGTATGTGTATAAAAGGAAGGAAGCCCCTGCTTGACAGAAAATAAGTGTTTAGCTCTTTCCTAGATTGTAGAACAGAACACTTGTCGAGACATTTGAAAATTGTTTTATTCAGAATTGTCTTTTAATTGCTCGAGAATGGACCTCGTTGATTAGTTACATATCTTATGATTATGTTTTAGACAAGTAGTCTCAAAATAATAAACGCCTTAATTAATCGAGAAAGAGAATATAAATTGTAGTGTATGGGGAAAAGAGAAAAGAATGAAAGTTGGCTCGAGGTGGGTTGTATATATTTTGTGGACCGGACCAGGAGGTTGCCTACATTCCTCTCGGTGTGAGAGGCTCAGGTCCGCGTAGTTCGAGGATGATCCGGTTGATGATGATACCGGTATTAAGAAAGAAAGTTGGTCTACTCCAATGTTGCTTGTTGCTTTGGACCACTTTGTTTGTAGTTGTTGCTTTGGACCGCTGCTGTAGAGATGAGTTGAACCCTTTTGAAAAGGAAGAAAAATAGAAAATATGAAATGAAAAGAAAGCGGGACTTTTACTTTTCCTATGATGATAGCCCCTTCTATTTTTCTTTGCTTTGATTTATTTCTTTGTGCACACCCTTATTTTTGCCTAGGCCGCCCTTGCGGGTTTTCAACCTAGCGGACTTCTTTTTTGTGCATTCACTCTAATTTTTGCCTAAGTTGCCCGTTGTGGGTTTCGACCTAGCGATTTTTATTTTATTTTATTTATATATACATTTACATATTGAAACGTGGGGCAAGATGAGCCCCTAGTTCGCTTTCGCCTTTAGGAGGTAGAAGTTGTAGAGGGTGTATTAATAGCCCCTTGCATTTCGTTGACATCATCGTGGGGAGACAAACAGCCCCAGTGCGCCGCCATGTTGTAGTTGTGACGGTAACAGGCAGCCTTCATGATTGCGCGGACGCTTCTTCGATGATGAGCAACTCTGCAGACGTCGTCTTCTTCATGGGAAGATGGAAGTGTATATTAGGAGTATTTAGGAGGGTGCACACAGTGGGTGCACACGAGGACGGTATATATGGAGGGTGCACACAGTGGGTGTGCACGAGGGGTATCTATATGGAGGGTGTACACAGTGGGTGTACACAAGGAGAGAATATGGAGGGTGTACACAGTGGGTGTACAAGGAGAGAATATATAGAGTGGGTGTACACAGTGGGTGTACACAAGGAGTATATATGGAGGGTGAACACGAGGGAATATAAGGAGAGTGCACACAGTGGGTGTACACGATGGAATATATGGAGAGTGCACACAGTGGGTGTACACGAGGGGAATATATGTAGAGACGGTGTACACAGTGGGTGTACACGAGTAGAATATATGGAGAGTGCACACAGTGGGTGTACACGAGGGGAATATATGTAGAGAGGGTGTACACAGTGGGTGTGCGCGAGGAGTATATATGGAGGGTACACACAGTGGGTGTGCACAAGGAGAATATATAGAGTGGGTGTACACTGTGAGTATATATGGAGGGTGCACACAGTGGGTGTCCACAAGGAGAATATATAGAGTGGGTGTACACAGTGGGTGTACACAAGTTGTATATGAGGGTAGGTATAGAGAGGACAAATAGAAAAGAGAAAACAATTCGATTGATCAAAGCGTTTGTTATTTTAAGATTACTTGTTTGTTTAGTTTTGTATGATGGTTTGTGGGTCCATTTACCTTTTAATGAGTCTTCATTAACAAATATATTTGATATTAATTCGTCGTATAAAGATATAGCAATCAATTGTCAATTAAGATTAATACAATTTTCATGGAATTGATGTATATTGCAAGATTATGTCTCAAGTCTAGAGAGAAAAGAAATAAAGACACTTTTATTAAAGACTCGAATTGACTAGTCTGAGGTGGAATCTAACTAGTGTCCGAGGTGGACCTTTGCTAATAAAATAAAAAGACTAATGTCCGAGGTGGACTTTTACTAAAAGACTCTCTAGAACCTACGAAGACTGAAAGACTCTTTATTTTATTTATTTTATTTTAGAAGGAGGTAGCCTCGGTGTAACTTATTCTTCTATGCCCATTTGTTCCCTTGGCGGGTGATGGCTCCACTATCGATGAGGCTTTGGATCTCTCTCTTCAGATGGTGGCAGTTCTCGGTGTCATGTCCAACATATTGGTGATACTTGCAATATTTGGAGGGATCCAAGTTTTGTCTTGCAAAGTTTGGTTTAAAGTCGAGAAGAGGAGCTAACTTGCCGGATTGAACTAGATTTTCGAAGCATTCATCTAATGGCATACCCAAATCATCGAACTTGCGCTTGTCACGGACCATCTTGGAGGGAGGTTTATGCATTGGTATTCCTTGCTGATGAGTAATCACATGAGGCATCCCAGTGGGGGAAGTCCGTGGTGGTCTATACCTTTGAAGAGCGTACGGGTGTTGAAACTGAGCATGAGGAAGAGTGCGGCTGAGATACTCATAGATGCCATAGATGTCAGACTGGAGTTGTTCTTTGGTGTCATTTAGAGCTTTGTACACCACCTTCTGGAAGCGGTCTGTTCGTTTGAGGAGAACAGTCTCAAAGAAGGCTTCTTGTTCATCGAGAAGAGTTCGGGAGAGGGTTGCTTGCTCTCTAAGGATAGTCTCATAGTGGGCCGCTTGCTTGTTGAGGATGGTCTCATAGAAGGCTTCTTGCTTGTTGAGAGTGGTGTCAAGATGGACCGCTTGCTTGTTGAGGATGGCGTTGAAGTGGGCCATTTGCTCATTGAGAGCGGTGTTGGGGTGGAGAGTTGTCTTGAGACCTTGGGTGGTAGCTTCGGTTGTGACTGTGATGATATCTTCGGCAGACATGATGCAGGATTCTGTAGTTGTTGGTGGAGAAGTTAAGTCTTTGAATTGAATTAGACTCATAATTAATGACAAGGCATCGTTTATAAAATCATTTTTTATGAAAAGACTCGATCTCCGTATTTTTTGAAATATTTTTTGAGTGAAAAGACTAAAAGTTTGACCGGGCTGGAGCTGCCTACGTTCCCCTTACCATGTGGGAGAGGTCCCACACAATGAGAGGCTCAGGTCACCGTAGTTTGGGTTAAGTAAAACAAGTGAGATAGTGACCGCAGAGGTCAGTGATTTTGAAAGTCATAAGTATTTAGAAGATGACCGTAGAGGTCTGTGACTTTTGAAAACCATAAGTATTATAAGACGACCATAGAGGTCTGTGACTTTTGAAAAGTGCAAGTTTTATAAGATGACCGTAGAGGTCTGTGATTTTTGAAAACCATAAGTTTTATAAGATGACCGTAGAAGTCAAAAAGAAAGGGAGATGACTCGATCCTTGGTCAAGATAACGGGTTTGACCTAGATGGGTCGAGAATGACGGTTTGACTTAGACGGGTCGAGATGTCGGTTTGACCTAGACGGATCTAAGGTTTGACTAGAGTTGACCTAGGGTAGACACACACAACATGATGAATGATTTTAGTTAAGATTAGGATTACTTGTTTTGATAAGTGTTCTTAACTCGATCAAAGTGCATGGCTTTAGAAATGAACAAGGGATTAAACTCAACGGCTCGGGAGCGAACACGATGAGTTAGATAGCTCGGGTGCCACGAAGATAGAGGCGACAGGATTACCAAAATCTGTGCACTCAGCGGAGTATCTAGTAGGGTGTGCAGTGTGACACGGACTAGTTTTGATTACGTATTTTACGATGATATGCAATGCAAGATGGAGTTCTACTAGCATAACAATTCATAGTAATAGCATTTAAGCATAAAGTGAACATAATAGAGTAGATATAAAACATTTAAACATGCTATAAACACATAAACCTGCAGGAAATCGTTAGAAACAGATTTGCAGAAAAGGGGTGCGTGGGGCAGTTAGAACACACACAAAATCACGAAGTTTATGAAAGTTAGACCCTCTTAAGTTTTGAAAAAAGGTTTTTTGAAAACAAGTCCCCAGCAGAGTCGCCACTGTGAATACGTGAGTTTGAAATCGAAAGTCGCCACGTTGTTTTATTTGTTGTTAAAACATTGAGAAAACCATTTATGAGAATAATAGGGTTCGGGGGTCAAATTACAATAGAAGAAGAATATTAAAGTTATCACTCCTATTGCCCGACGAATCAGTCTTTCTATCATGATTAATGTGTGTGTGTGTGTTAGTATTTGAAGCTGGATCCGAAGATTGCCTACATTCTTCTCATCATGAGAAGCTCAGGTCGGTGTAGTTCATTGATGAATTAGAATGGGGAGAGATGAAGCGGGATCATGCATATAGAGGGGGAAGATTAGGGTTAGAAGTAGTTCCTAGATCATATTAGGGTTTGATGAAACCCTAGGATCATCATCGGCTATGGCATGTGCACATAAATAGGGATTACAATCCTAGATCTAGCATGTTATGAATGTATAAGACGTAAATCTAGTATTATAATTGTAACATCATGAATACATATGAATGAACACATAAACATGAAGATCGCTACCCTAAATATGGCATATATTATGAATCTAGACTAAGAACATGAAGAACGCATGAAGAACATATGAATATGGATGCATAAACATAATGAAAATATGCATAATATAGATCTAGCCTAAGAACATAACAAGAACATAATAAGAAAAGTAAGAAGACTCACTTTGATTGGCAAGAACTAGGGTTGAAGCTTCTTGAAGATTTGAAGAGGCTTCGAGGGTGACGAAAAGGCTTAAACTAAGAGTTTCCTCGTTAGTTTTGGCTGTGGAACTCGTAGAATGAATTGTGTGTTTGATTTGAGGAGGGAATGACCTGTATTTATAGATTTCTGGAGACGAAAATACTGGCCGCCCGGCCATTGCGAGAACTTGGCGTGGAAGGCAAGTTTTTAGGTCAGGAAACGCGCGTAGGGCTAAAAACAGCCCGCGTGTCCGCGCGGATAAATCAAGGACTTAATATGTTTTAGCATTTTATTCTTGTTCGTCTCGTTCTCGCGTTCGATTTGATATGCGGTGCGTTCCGTGATTCATCCGGAGTCAAAAGTTATGACGATTTTCGTATATGCGCTCACATGACTGAAATCTGGCGTAATTTTCAGGTCGGGTACTAACAGGGGATCACCGCATCGACTAGCCTATACTAGCAGTCATTAACATGGAGAAATAAATCAATACATGAAATAATAATATGAAAGAACAAGAACACCATGATTTGTTAACCCGGTTCACCACCCCCACTTGGCTACATCCGGAGGCCCCAAGCCAGGATATCACTATAATAATATGTTGATTGTTACAGTTTACACATAAACTCACACAGATATAGTATGTATACTCTCCCATGAACAACCCTATCCTACGTATTATTATCTCTCCCCATGAACACACAAATAATATGACTATGGCCGGGTTGTAGGATCGCCCCCATGGCTCTCCTAGGCCCCTGGCCCCCTCCTACACACTATTTTGTTCTCTCTCTTAATATCCTATCTCTCTCCTTTTGGGTACAAACTATTGTGGTGATAGTCACAATATATTTATAGGGATACAAAACTTAATCATGATCAAAACCTAATTACCCGGAGTCCTTGAGACATAAGGAGTATAATACTTCTTCTCCAAGTATTATGACTTTAGGAAACTGGATGAGATAAGGAAACCAATTCCTTATTACTTAACCTTGGACTCCACTCCACGCCAATTTCCTGCTGTCCGCCATACCAGGCGCCCGCCTGCCCCACTCCAGGCGCCCGCCTGAATTCTTTTCCAGGAAGCTGATTCTTTCTGCCAAGGTCAGGCATCCGCCTGCCCCTCACCAAGTGCCCGCCTGCTCCATTTTCTCCTCGGTTTTGATCATCTCCTTCGTTTTGGCTCCAATCTCAACAATCTCCCACCTGGAGACATAAACCACCATTGTGATATACTCCATCAAACTCCCACCAGAGAATGAACCACCAAATATTTTACACCACCATTGTAACACCAAGCTCCTCCTTGATAATGATAAGCCTCCACGCTCATCCACCATGAGCCTCCATGCCCAAATAATAAGGCGAGTTGAAACCAAGCGACACTTCAACCTCTCCGTGTTAGATCCTTCTTGCCTCCCCAAATCAACTTCTATTTTGATTTATTTGCAAGACTAACTTCGCCTTCTCCCTCTTAGATCCACCCCCTTGCAATGCTCCCTATGAAACTCGGACACACCTTGCTTCTTGCATTGTCTTCTTGTGGTCTTTTCTCACTCTCTGTTAGGTACTTGTGACTGTCTCCTTGCTGATCAGCTACACATTGTCACCACTCCACCCTAACACACCGTTTATTGATGTCTCTCCCTTTTACACCAATAGGCCGGTCTTTACGCCTCTTGCTCCCACCCTGAATGAAATTTATGTTTTTGGTAGAGTACAACATCCTCCTAACCCCCATCCGTCGTTTGCGAGAAGTCCTCCTCTTCTCACGTGGTCAAACCGGCTTATACCACTCACCTTTGCATCGTCGGTTTCTTACGCAAGTGTCTGATGCATTCCTCCTTTCTTTCATATTTTTCTCCAACCACCTTGACTGTCCCAAGATCCCTTGAACACCTTCAGATCCATCTTGATCTCTGTATCTCCAAATTCCACCTTGAATTTCTGCAGATCTCATAAGAAACAAACGAACTTTTCAAACTTTCTGATCTTCCGCACGATCGTTGACCTATTTTGCACGTGTCTTGCTTCAACCATAAACCCTAGAAGCTCTCAGATCCCTGCACTTCTTCCACACGAAGAATCTGCACTGCATGAAATCTGCACGTGCGCTCCACCGAGCCTGCACGTGCATTGCACGAATTCTGCACGTGCGCTGTACGAAAATCTGTTGTCGGTTTTCTTCACATTGGATCTCCCCTAGATCTCGAATTAAATCTCTGATACCAGTTGTTGGGGAATTGAGGGGATCGCCGCATCCACTAGACCATACTAGCAGTCATCAACATGGAGAAATAAATCAACACATGAAATAATAATATGAAAGAACAAGAACACCATGATTTGTTAACCCGGTTCACCACCCCCACGTGGCTACATCCGGAGACCCTAAGCCAGGATATCACTATAATAATATATTGATTGTTACAGTTTACACATACACTCACACAGATCTAGTATGTATACTCTCCCATGAACAACCTTCTCCTACATATTATTATCTCTCCCCATGAACACAAAAACAATATGACTATGGCCGGGTTGTAGGATCGCCCCTCATGGCTCTCCTAGGCCCCCGGCCCCCTCATACACACTATTTTGTGCTCTCTCTTGATATCCTATCTCTTTCCTTTTGGGTACAAAATATTATGGTGGTAGTCACAATATATTTATAGGGATACAAAACCTAATTACCCGGAGTCCTTGAGACAGAAGGAGTATTGTTGGGTATGCTTATTTCTTAACCCTCCTACTTATGTTAGAATTGATTGATACCATCACTATGAGTATTTTTATGGACTTTAGGACCTTATGTAAGAAGTTTATATACTTCAATTTTAGACAAGTCCATTTTATTGTATAGGCTTAGATTATAGGACTTGAAGCTATGAAGGGTCGAAGATTTTCTAAGCAGGATTCATTTCACTACGCAGGATGTTCTCTGCGAAGGTGGCCACTACGCATAGATCTCTTTCGCAGCTTTTAACCCTGCTCAGTTTTCAAGATCTTATTCCCTAACTCTGAATTTAAGATCTTCCTTTGGTATGACCAAGCATGGTGCGCATGCTCCCCATGGCAGCATCCGTGCGCACTGGCAATGCGCATGCCTTTTGTACGCGCACGCTCAACCTTGCTCAAAGTTCTTATCTCCTGATCTCATATTCTAGAAGCTTGGAAAGCGTCAAGACAAGCTACGCTTTTTGGATTGAGCCAAAGTGCTGAGGTGTGCACAAACGAAAAAATAAGCACACTCAGCAACACCATTAGTGGAGACACGCTTCAACGGTCATATTTCAAAAGAAGACAGCTGTCAACCTTCTAGAAGAAACTTTTGAATTTGGTCTTCATGCTCAGTCTCCAACGGCTCAAAAATACCTGCGCACCAATCATCTTGTGCCAGGTCAGCAACCTTGATCAGAGCTCGAACGGCTATAAAAGGACATCTGCGTACCTATCATACAGTGCCAGCTCATCGTCCTTGCTCAGAGCATCAACGGCTAGTTTTAAGTTCTCAGCTATATATAGCCTGCTCATCTTCATTTCAAAGTTGCTCGCGTACTCTTTAAGCCAAGCAGAGCTGGAGTGCTTGTTCAGCTAGAGCTAGAGTTTCATGCTTCATTGAGAAACCTTGAAGATCTGAAGACTGCTGCTCAATATTTCCAGATTCATTAGAACAGCCTTCAAGATCTTCAAACCTTCAAAACTCCTGCTCAAATCCCAAGAGCCCTATATCACCAGAATTCTTCGTGCTCCTCATCTCTTATATTCATAGAGCCCAGAATTTCTGTCACACACACACCTCTTGAAGCTTTGATCATTCCGATCTAACTTCTTGAGATACACCGGTTTAGTCTAGGATTTGTTCTTCATAGATAATAGATCTTGAGTTAGTATTGATCTCAAAAGTTGTAATCTGTAATACTCACTCATATTATAAGATCTCCATTAGAAATCCAAGACTAACCATCTTGGTAGAGGACGTAGATCTTTCCTTGATCGAACCTCTCCAAATAGATTGTCCATCATTATTACTGCTTATTTCATGCTTGATTTTTTATGTATTACTGCTTTGTTTGATCTTTCAGATTGCTACACTTTACTGCTGTAATTGTTATTGCTCATTTGCCCTAGCACAATTTTATCCAACTCTTTAGCCAAAACTTAGCGCGTGCGTTTTTATCTCTGCGCAGCTTTCCCTGCGCAGAGCTGCTTTAAATCTTCCGATGTGCATTTCACACTCTTGTTGCGCGCTATACTTAGCCAAAATAAGAGTTGTGCGCATAAGCCATTCATTTGCAAAAGGGTTTGAAAAGAATTTTAAAAACGCTATTCACCCCCCCCCTCTAGCATTTTTCATACCCTTGTTGCCCCTTTGGGACCAACAAGTATAATACTTCTTCTCCAAGTATTATGACTGTAGGAAACTGGATGAGATAAGGAAACCAATTCCTTATTATTTAACCTTGGACTCCACTCCACGCCAATTTCCTGCTGTCCGCCATACCAGGCGCCCGCCTGCCCCACACCAGGCGCCCTCCTGAATTCTTTTCCAGGAAGCTGATTCTTTCTGCCAAGGTCAAGCGTCCGCCTGCCCCTCACCAAGCGCCCGCCTGCTCCATTTTCTCCTCGGTTTTGATCATCTCCTTGGTTTTGACTCCAATCCCAACATGTTAGACTCTTTGCTTGTAGATCAACTTTATTCGTTGTCATCCATTATGTGAACATGGTGTTGGTTGCCTTTTTGTATTCACTACTCTGGGCAATGAATACTCATCATTAAAAATAAGCATTTGTTCACCATCTAGATGGTAACATAATCTTTCAACAGCGGGTCTTATATAATGAATAGGGTATTCATAAATTTTCCAAATGGCTTCACATGCTGAAATATAACGACAATCAACAAATTTTTTGATTTCATCATTACAATCAGAGGCAACATTTATTTGTTGGCCATTAGAGTTTGATGAATTCACTATCGCGGCTGTTTCTCTATCAGATCATGTAGGGAAAGGTAATAAGCCAAGAAGGTATTTATTCCTCGTCAAGGGAGATGTCAAGCTTTGACCACTCGATGAATGGAATTGATGAAATGCATGGCCATGCTTAAATGAATTGATTGGATAAATGTCATTTGTATTATCAATACATTCAGGATCGAGAAAGTATTGAACAAAGTAAGTTGACCATTGACCATGGCTTACGTTCAATAGACATCGTGTAACAAAAAGATTGTGTTATGTTCTATTTAGGAAACTTTGGATTTCAAAGTTATACTAATTGGGTAGTCATAATGGCTTGCTAGAGCCCGTTTATGACTTACGGGTTCTGAATGGTTCGGACTCGTTGCCAACTTAGTATAATCCTATTGGGTCACACACACAGAGCGGATAATTAAAATGAGCAAAAAATGAGGCAGTACGGACTAGGAGCCGTACGGCTGGTCCGCCGCACTGCAGCTTATTTTAGGATTTTTATTGTTGGACAAGAACTCCTAAACCCTAAAGGATCTTGGAGACCTCTAATATATAATATGTACAACTGGGATTCAGTCCCATAACATTGATTTGTGAAATCATAAACTCTTTAATGGAGAGAGAGAATACACATATTATACTAGGGTTATTAGGTTTGATTATTCTCAATCATCAAACCATAATAATCAAAGGGAGCACTTGAAGAATCGTTCTTCATCAAAGTTTTTCAATCCGAAGGACCTAGTAGTCAAGTCAAGAAGAATTCTTGAATCCATTCGACGTATGGATCACCGGTAGAGGGTGCTCTTCTTAGCATCTAAATCCAAGGTTTCATATTTCGATCTACAAGGGTTAGTTTCTTTCATCTTACATATTATGAATTATTAATCATAGGGGATCTAGACTTTGGGTTTCTTCATGTAATGTCTTCCGCTGCGCATGATTGCACGAAACCCAACAGTGGTATCGGAGCCCCGTTTATGATCAATAGTTCTAATATTATCATGATATAATTATTTAATTAGATTATTTAATTGCTATGATCATGATAAAGATGAATTTATGTGATGTGATTTTATATGAGATATAAAATATGCATGCTAGTTTATGATGGGATTATGTGATTGTAATATTAATTTGATTCATATGTATGATCGCATGCTTAGATTATCATGTTATAATTGGATTATGTTTATTGATGATCTAGATCTAATTTTTATGTGGAATACATTGGTTATTGATTATATAGATTAGATTGGTTAAAATTCGTAATCTAAAAATTCGTGTTTGTTGGGTATGATTATTATAAACCACTCCTATTACTTAATTTGATTGATCTCATGACCTAATTTTATCTTTTATGGACTTTAGGATATATTATAAGAAGTTTTATACTTCATTTAGTTAAGTCCATTTTTAGATAGTCTAGGCTTGTGAAGATTGGCTCCTCAAATTTTGAAGAAAAATTTCTAAGGCAACTTACCTCACAAGTGACCACACTTTGAGCAGTCACAAGTGACCACACTTGAACCAGTCACAAGTGACCGCACCAAAGTCACTCTCAAGTGACCGCACCAAGGTCATTGTCAAAGTTGCCGCACTTGAAGTGACCGCAAGTCACTTAGCTTGCCTTATGAAGACCGAAGACTGAAGACTCAACTCAAGTTTGGTTAAACTTAACCATGGTCACACTAGTGTCCAAAACCATTGTTAGTTTATAACGTTGCAAGATTCAAATTTCAAATTTGAATACAACTGTTATCTAACGGTTTGATGGTACCTTTGGACCACCACTACTCTGCAACAAAAAGGATTACTCAGACTAAGCTCCAATTAGAATTCAAAAGCTCATTGTCCTCCAAACTTGCTCCCCAAGATTTCTAACAGCTACCTTTCCAATTAAGGCTATAAATAGTCCTTGAATTCTTCATTGAACATTGCTGAGATTCAAAGAGAGAAATTGTTGTTGAAATACTTGGTGATTGATGATCATACTCAATATTTCCAGAATCATTTGAATCTTCAAGCACTCGCCTTCAAACCTTCAAAGATCTCCAGCAACCTTCAAGCACATCAAATCTCAAGCCCAGCAACACACAAGATTCATTAGACTCTCAATCATATAGATTATATAGAGTTCTTGATTTTTTACACACACACCCCGATTGATCAATCACATAGATTGCATCATTAGGGATACACTGGTCTAAGTCTAGGATTTGATCTTTATAGAAAATAGGTTGTTGATTTAAAGCTTCATCTCTGTAATTTGGACTCAAGGAAGAATCAATATATACCTCATTCAAAATCCAAGACTGACCATCTTGGTAAAGGACGTAGATCTTTTAACAGATCGAACCTTTCCAAATCCTTGTGTCATTTACTTACTGCTCTTTACATTTTTGCAAATTTACTTTCAGCACTTGTTCATATTGTTCCTCATTGTTCATATTAATCTTGTTTGTCGTTTAGTGTTTTGATCTTTCAGATATTCAAACTTGTTGTGAATTGTGTTTGTACGTTTATCATATTGCCTAAGCCAAAATCTGACTAACTTATCATTTGTCAAAACTTCCAAGACACTATCTTTCAATCTCTTAACCTACCGCACCAAATCACCTTTTACCTACCGCACTCTAAGTTGCCGCACCCTACCTACCGCAACTTAACCTACCGCACTGTTTCAATCAAAAACAACTCTAACTTATTTATATCGAAAACTTTCGCTGTGCATATTACTCTTGAACTAGTGGTTTTTAAGTGACCGCAAAATTCTCTGAGTAATCATAAGGTTGAATTTTGAAAAAGGTTTGAAATTTTAAATAGGATATTCACCGCCCTCTAGCCTCTTTTCATACCCTTGTTGTGTCTTTGGGACCAACAAGTGGTATTAGAGCAAACACCTTAATAAAACTCTTGTTTTTCAAGCTTAACAGCTTGGGTGCCGATTCAACATGGCAAGTCAGAAAGCTATGGCAACGGTTAACTACACTCACGTTCCAGCGTTCGACGAAGATAACTTTGACGTATGGAAACACATCATTCTAACACACTTTTACTCCATGGATGAGCAACTTGGTGATTGTCTTACCATTGGACCATACTTCCCAATGAAATCTAATCCAGACCTTGAAACCAATGGGCCACACCGTCAATCAAAAAACCAAAATCTGAATGGACCGATGAAGAAAAGATATTGGTTGGAATAGATGTGAAATCAAAACCATACTCTTAAGCACTTTGATTACGTCTCAACGTCGACAAATCATGGAATGTTCTACTGCAAAAGATCTTTGGGATGCAATTGAAGATTACATCGAAGGAGATCAAGCTTGCAAGGAAATCAAAAGATTTTCAATTCAAAGAAGATTCAACAACCTTGATAAGATCCCCGGTGAATCACTCAGAGCCACTTATGATCGTTATTGTGAGATCGTAAGTACTTATATAACACTTGGAAATAAGCTTACCAAGAAAGAGATCAATGTAAATTTTCTTGCTGCTCTTGGTTCTCAATATCTTCACAAATGAAACACTCTTGAAGATACAAAGCTACTAGGTAATATGTCACTCAGAAGCCTCTATGCCAACCTCAAAGTCTTTGATATCAAGCTCCATAACATTGAAGAAATGGAAGGAAAGACAAAGAGCTTATAGTTGGTCGCTAAAAAGGAAGAAGTGATCGAGGAAGAAGATCCAAAATTCTCCATATCAGAGTTACTTGATATGGATGATGATGATTTTGCTATGTTCGTGAAAAGATTTCAAAAGTTCAGAAAGACAGCAAGACCCGGATCATCAAGCAAGACTCCAACAAGGTTTTCAAGGAGCAGCCCCTCAAAGAAGAAAGAAAACTTCAACTTCTCTAAGAAGAAACAAGATCTTGTTTGTTTTAATTGTAGGAAACCAGGTCATTTCGCATCAAAATGTCCAATTCCCAAGTATGAGTATATGAATAAGAAAAGCAACTTTACTCCAAGTATTTAAAGCAAAAGGGAATGATGGATGAAGAAGACTCTACCACAAAAGAACTAGCAACATGGATAGAGTCAGATTCTGATGAAAGCGATGAGGACTCTGAAGAAGGTCACATTTGTTTGGTCGTACGCTCCGACGATGAAGAAGATCATGAAAATCAATTCTCACCAAGCATGAAACCCAAACGGAAGAGCTACACGGCTGATGAACTTGCTGATAAAAGATTCCTAACTCCAGTTTAAAAGAATGGTGATCTCCTATTTTCAAGATGTGATGTGAGTGCTGAAAAGAAAGCTCTACTAAATCCCAAAGTGAAGGAAGCTCTCCTACCAAACCTCAAGTCAAGTTTGACATTTCCCCCGATGAACAAGAAAAGATGTTTATGAAAGCTGAATAGGTAATTAGTAAGTTTACTGGCATGAAGGAAGCTTTAGCACTTTCAACTGAAGAAATTTCTCAGCTTAAGACGGAGAAATCTCTACTAAAATCTGAACTCACCCTCCTTAAGGAGCAGATCAAGAGTATGACTCCTCTTACTGATCGAAACCGTTTCTTAGAAGAACAAAATGCTATATTTAAAGTTAAAAATGATGAATTGGTTGCTGAGATAAATGGTCTCAAAAGGATCAAAAATGAGTGGACTAATTCTCATTTCACTATGGAACAAATCTTAGAATCCCAAAAGTCTAGTGGTGATAAGGAAGGCTTGGGATTTAAACTAGTGACAACTTTAAATGTGCATCTTGTTGTGAAAGAGATGAGAAATTTACCCAGCAAACTTTGGAAGGGTCGAAGGCTAAACATCATGTGTCAAAGGGTAAAGGACAAGAACCACAGAAGAAACTAGAGTTCAATTATGTCTACCCAAAGAAACAAACTGGCAAGGCACAAAAGTTAAAAGGTATTGCCATGGATGAACCTATTGCTGCGGCAAGCTCCAGCAAGGTAGCTGAGTCACCCTGCCGCATAAACTTGCCGCGAGGTCAGTCGACCGCATCAAGGGAGCTGGCGACCGCATGGAAGACAGTGACCGCACGTGGCGGCAAGGCTGCAAAGTTCAAGAGGATGAACTTTGTAAGGGAGACCTCATCCATACCAGTAAATGATGTTGTGCTCAAGACTTCAACGAAGTTTGTTAACCTCAGTTGGGTGGCTTCCACTATTGTTCTGTGTGTGATGATTATGGTCACAAGGCTGCTGAATGTCTTTTAAGATTAACACCAAATCCCAGAATGTTTAAACCACCTTCTGTGAGGCAAGTGTGGGTTGTCAAAAGCTGCTAATCTTTAGGACCCAAAATAATAAAGCGGACCTCGATCTTAAATGTTTATTTTGTAGGTCCTCTGCCTCATGGCTAGTCACTCCAATGAAGCTACAAGTTTATGGTATCTAGACAGTGGATGCTCAAGGCATATGACTGGAGATATCAACCTATTGGAATGTGTCCGAAATGAAAAAGGTCCAGCAGTCACTTTTGGAGATAACAACAAAGGAAAGACCATTGGATATGGAGTCATCAGAAAAGGAAAAATAACAATTCAAGATGTATCTTTAGTTACTGGTCTGAAACACAATCTTCTCTCAATCTCACAATTTTGCGACAAAGGATTGCAATGCCACTTCACCTCAACTCATTGCCTTATTAAGGATGGCAACTCCGACGTCACTTTGCTCAAAGGGATTCGTAAGAAAAATGTTTATATTGTTGATTTCAATTCTTCTTGTATTTCTTCTAATCTTTGTTTCGTAGCAAAGAATGGTAGTGAAAATAGTTGGCTATGGCACAAGAGACTAAGTCACTTGAACTTCAAGTATCTCTCCAAGATTGGCAGAGAAAATCTAGTTCGTGGTCTACCCAAGGTAGATGATCACCACGATGAAAAGTGCTCAGCATGTCGACTAGGCAAACAACCAAAAGCGTCTTTTTCCAGCAAGACGACTCCTTCAACTTCAAGATGTTTGCAGCTACTACATATGGATTTGTTTGGACCTGTCACTACCGCAAGTATTGGAGGAAATAGATATACCTTAGTTGTGGTAGATGATTATTCAAGATATATGTGGGTTGAAATGATGATCTCCAAATATGATTGTTATGATATTTTGACTGCACTCTTTAGACAGCTCCAAACTCAGAAAGAAGATGACATCGTTAGTGTTCAATCCAACAATGGAACAAAATTCAAGAACAACAGTGTTGCTCAATACTATGATGATCATGGTATTGACCACAACTTCTCAATTGCTGGAGTTCCTCAACAAAATAGTGTTGTGGAAAGGAAGAACAGAACATTAATAGAGGCTGGAAAAACGATGATTGCTGAAGCAAAGCTACCACAATATTTCTGGGCTGAAGCCGTCAACACAGCATGCTTCACTCAAAATCGATCCCTCATCAACAAGACCTACAACAAAACTCGTTATGAACTTTGGAGAGGAAGAACCCCCAGCATTGCCTACTTCAAGATTTTCGGATGCAAATGCTACATTCTCTACAACGGTAAAGAACATCGAGGTAAATTTGCTCCTAAAGCAGATGAAGGTATATTTGTTGGGTATGCTAAATACTCAAAGGCTTTTCGTGTATTTAATAAAACCAATCTTAAGATAGTAGAATCTGTCCATGTTACTTTTAATGAACATTCTCTCATTGAGCCACATTTGGCTCCAAATGTTGCTGATGATTTTGTTGAGATTAATGAGACAGGTACAAATCAATCACAAAATTAATCAACTCAAGGAAATCCATCTACCTCAACTGCACCTCCACCTACCACACATGAAGCACCAGAAGCTACCACATCTGCTGCTACCTCGAATGGAGATGAAGTTGAACCACCCATCAATGTTGAAGAGCCAATCCCTCAACTTACATATGATTGGGATGGCACAAATGATGTACCACTCGAAGACTTACATCAACCATCAACTCAACCAGATATACCTGAAGGAGTTCGTGAGGTCAGAGATCACCCAATTCAGAATATTATTGGTGATTTACATTCTGGTGTTCGAACAAGAAGATCAAACTATGATGCACTTACCACATTCATATCTCAAATTTAACCCAATAAAGTTGATGAAGCACTCCAAGATTCAAGTTGGGTCGTTGCTATGCAAGAAGAACTCAACCAATTTGAAAGATGCAAAGTTTGGACTTTAGTTCCAAGACCAAAAGATCAAGGAGTGATGGGTACAAAGTGGGTATTTAGAAACAAGATGGATGAGAATGGAAGCATCACAAGGAACAAAGCTAGGTTGGTTGCACAAGGCTATAGACAAGAAGAAGGCATTGATTATGATGAAACATTTTCTCCCGTTGCAAGACTTGAAACTATAAGGATATTCTTAGCTTATGCCTCTTACAAAATATTCAAGCTATATCAAATGGATGTGAAGAGTGCATTTCTCAACGGTGAACTTCAAGAAACAGTCTTTGTTGCTCAACCACCCAGATTTGAAGATCAAAAATTTCCAGATCATGTCTACAAACTCCGTAAAGCTTTGTTGCTCAACCACCCAGATTTGAAGATCAAAAATTTCCAGATCATGTCTACAAACTCCGTAAAGCTTTGTATGGACTCAAACAAGCTCCACGAGCATGGTATGATACTCTATCTAAATTTCTCCTAGAGCAAGGTTTCAATCGTGGTATGATTGACACAACTCTATTCATTGCTAAATATCATGATCATACTTTACTTGTTCAAATATATGTAGATGATATTATTTTTGGTTATACTAATGAATTGTTGTGTAAGCGATTTGAGAAACTCATGAAAAGCAAATTTGAGATGAGCATGATGGGAGAATTGACATTCTTCCTTAGACTTCAAATCAAACAATGTACTGAAGGCATCTTCCTCAACCAAGCAAAGTACACAAGAGTCTCATCAAGAAATTTGGACTTGAAAATGCAAAGGCATATGACACTCCTATGGCTACTGGTAACAAGCTAGATAAAGACTTGAAAGGTAAGAAGGTTGATCAAACCTTGTACAGAGGTATGATTGGATCTCTTCTATACTTAACTGCTAGTAGGTCAGATATCATGTTTAGTGTTTGCGTTTGTGCTCGTTATCAAGATGATCCTAGAGAAGCACATCTTATTGCTGTAAAACGTATTATTTGATATCTATCTGGGACTACTAACCTTGGACTTTGGTACTCCAAAGATTCGAATTTTGATCTTATAGGTTACTCAGATGCAGACTATGCATCATGTACCTGTAGACACCCCATTTTGAACTCACATTTATGATTACACTACTCTTGTGTCTCGCCTTTGTGTTTGGACGAAAACCCATTAGTTTCGTCATGTTTCATCAAGTTTCTAACTGACTCCGTTAGTCAGGGGCTAAAATGAACAAATGAAACTGACAAAAGGACAAAACAGTATTTAAGGCACTGGATGCCTCGTAAGAGACATCAATGTCTCGTACGAGACATTTCCTTCTGTTCCTGGAATAATCCACTTTCCTTCTCCGTCCCGATCTCTTTCTTGGCCAACACTCTCCTAATCCGGGGAATATCTAATAGGAAACTTCCTAGGTGATTTCCAACTGATTTCCTACCTCCTTTAACCTCTCCAAATAAGGACTCCATTCCCTACTAAACTTAAGACTCCTAGACTTGGTTCCTAAGTAATCCAATACCAATAAAATAGAGTTCTTTCACCACAAAAAAAGGTTAACAATTCTCTAATAATCCTCTCTCTCAATAATCCCGTTTTCCCTCATCCCTCACACCAAAACACCATCAAAAACCCATCTTTTCAAACCAAAATCATCATAAAACTCTTGGATCATCAAGGCCTTAGTTAAGGCCATCAATTGGAATCTCAAGAACGCTTTAGGTAAACTCCTACGCTTTTAATCTCTACTTCTCATCTCCTTCTTTGCTTTAGAGTAGTGTAATCCCATCAAAAGGATCAGTCTAGAGCCTCTTCAATCCATGGAGATGGTCTCGAAGCACATGATCCGACATTCCAATAATTAAGAAATTAATTATTGGCTTTACTTGTTTTAATTACTTGTTCTTTATTTGATTAAAAACACTTAAGCAAGACTAATCCTAGATTGGGTGGATTGGGTGCTCCTTGACCTTCCCAATCCATAACTTAACCCCCGAACTCAAGAATCTCACGGTCCGTGTTCCGTTCAACAACATGGTGGCGACTCTCAAATCAAAAGGTAAAGCGAGGATCAAATCTTTCTTGGGTGCAAACAGTGGCGACTCTGCTGGGGATGATATTAAGTGGGTTAGACTTGCGTGCAAATTAAGTGTTTTTAATCTCTGTAATTTTCTGCTAAAAATATATTTTTTCTGAATTTTCCTGTGAATTTTCGGACTGTTTCTGTTCTAAATCTGTACTGTTTTAAATCTGGGCTTCGGAAGAGATGTCCTATACGAGACATCTAAATGTCTCGTACGAGACATCCCATTCGTAGCCGCCACACAGCATGCAATTTAAAGGGTTTAAGGTTCCAATCATTGCCTCATCCTTGTCCTTAATCATTAGGAGACATATGTAATCATTAGATCATTAGGTAATTATGACTACATGATTTAAAAACAAAATGGTCCCTTTTCCTTTGTTTGGCGGCTGGGGTTTTTGAAAAAAAAAAAGAGGGTTGACTTTCTGAAAGACCACAAAAAAAAAAAAAAAAAAAACGGGGGGCTGTTAAAAAAAAAATCTGTTTTTCACAATTTACAGATTGGTCACTGAAACTTCAAAAATGCATTCTGGTCCCTGTGTTCCAGAAAATCCCAAAACAGTCCCAGATTTTCAGAAAAATCCAAAACAGTCCCAGATTTTCAGAAATTCCAGATCAGTCCCTGGATTAAAAAAAAAGTATTTTTCTTTGCTTGTTTTACTCCGTTCCCATATGTGCAATAAATAATTTATGTTATATACTTGTATTGTTTTTGCGCTAACATCTCTTGTAGGGGTTATGAAAAATTTAAAAATGAGTATTTACCCATTCTTGAGTTTATTTTGCACCCTCTAATGGGTAATGCAAGCACTGTGAGTATTCCTATCCCTCTTCTTTATGTGGCTTTACTTGTTATGTGCTCCATATTCTCTTCTAAAAAATCTTTGCAAACTTGAACTACGTTGACCTGAGTCTCCCTTTATTTTTTTGAAGATTGAGAGAAACGTAGGCAACCACTTTAGTCCGGTCAATCTTTTACTTGCTTTAAAAAAAAAAAACTTTATTTTTCCTTTGACACCTAGGACTTGACTCTCACACACATGCACGCATGTAGAATAATTGCACTACATACCCTATAAACCCGGGTCCCAATCGGAGGACGGATGTCGGTCAGCACCCCCACTCTACGAGTGGCACTCGCTGGTCTCTCCAAAGATGGTGTACCCACTCCGTGACACGCTCCTAGACTGTGTTCATGGGGAGCCTTAGCCGTAAGCCCTGCATCAACCTCATGCATACATAATAGTCAATAGGAATCATCTTTTACAAAATGGCAAAAATTAATGAAAAAAAGAGGATGAAGTCAGATTTGGATATTATGTAGTCTTGCTCAGTGGGAAAATTTTAAAGATACTGTTTTTTCTACTTTCACATAAATAAATGATTGAGTTAGTGAAAATGCAAGTGAATGAGAGAAGTAAAAATAACATTAAAATATCAACAATGGTAGCGCTTTTTATCTTCTTTTTTTTTCTTCCTTTTTTTATGGTTTCCACTTGCCACATCTTCGTCAAATAAAAAAATTAAAATCTCAAACAAAAAAAATCACGATGGTAGAGATTTTTTGTCAACATGAGAAATTGATAAATATTAACAAAAATACTCATAAAAAAGATTCTTTTCAAAAAGAGTTGCTTTTTTTTTCTATGGTGCTTTTTAACTTGCTCCATAATGACAAAAAGCTTTAAATATCTTTTTCATTCAAAAAAACTTTACATTGTCAATGCTCTAAAACAGACACTTTGAAACTTGGCACTCCTCTTGTGATATGTTTGATATAGATGTGCTTCCATTCCTGTGAATCACTGAAATTTGAACACATCTTTCTGTCGATGGGGTGGTCATGATTAATTTTATTTATGTGAAATTTACAAAAAATAAAATTTATATAGGTCATTAATTAAAAAAGCTTGGTGACATAATCCGTATTGTCCCATGCTAAATGTGAGAGACTCTTACGTACAAGAACGGTTTCACGAACGGAATCATGGGGTTGTGCATTTTGATGAAGGATTGTGAATTTGATGAAGAAGAGAGAGAGAGAGAGAGAAGAGGAGTGCACGTGTATTCAGCAAAGTCAGCTACGTGTACGAATGACCAAAAAAAATATAAGCATGCCTTAGATCAGTAATAACCTGCCCAAATGGAAAGGGTTTGATAAGCGTTCCGTCTAATCCTAGAGGTTTTGGATAAACCTGGATAACATATCAAATTCATTTTTATGTTTAAATATTAATAATATTTATTGATTACTCCAAGTTATATTTAATGATGCAATGTATATTTTTATTTTGTACAAGAATAAATAGTTTTAACCTTTAAAAAATGAAAAAAATGATGGCATTAAGTAATTTAATGGTAAGGTTTCTTATGTTGTAGCATAAAATAGATGGAGTTTATTAGAGTTTTGGCTTCTTCTGGGAAGTGAGTTTGAGTGTTTTTTTTTTCGTTTTTTTTTTCTTTTCAAAATTGGTTAGAGAATATATAACCTGTTACAAACTCATCCTGTTCAAGCCCCCCAGATAAGGAGTGAGAACGAACATCTCAAGCCCAAAAAAAGTAATTTTTAAGTGAAAAATAAAATTATTACAATTAGCCCCCCCCCCCCCCCCCGTGTTAATCACAATAGATATCATCTAAAAAAATATTTTTCCAAAATAATCAAAAGAGAAAATTAATTATTATAACTTACACTCATACCTCTTATAATAAAATGATCATCAAGCATATGAGTGTATTTGTAATTAACTTTTTATTAATTTTTAAGTTAATATAGTCCGTGCATCGCACGGGTGCACTACTAGTTTTATTTAAAACCAAAATAGTCCAAATTACTATAAACTAATAGTTCAACGCTCTTCTCACTTTCTTTGAAACAATCTCATCCTTGTCTTTCTCAACTGGTGAACTTTCAGTGGCTAGAACTGTCAAATAAGAGTCCACACTGTTACTGCGGGGGAAAAAAAATTAAATCAAAATGCAAGTTAAATAATTTCTTGGAAAAAATAAAAATTGTAAACATTTTGACACAAACCTAGAACTACTCAAAGTTCTTTTCTCCTATTTAAAAGGATTCTTGCATATATCAGTAGCACTTTCCACAATGACTTGACATTTACCCTGTGTAAATAAATATTGAAATCCGATGACTATATAACACATTAAAATCTCGTACAACTGACCAATATATGATCAAACCTTATATGGACTACGTTCCTTAATATCATCTTCATCTACGACCCGAGCCACAGTGAAATTTTCATTGTTTGTGCCACGACTATGCTCATTAAACTTGAGTTGAAAGATTTTCGAACTTCCCAGGATCAGCTGAATTTGCCGGGGTATTGGGTAAACATCCTCTTCCTGTAATGTAAAGATTTGATCATTAACGGAAATAAAAGTGTATCTTTATAAGATCATATGTCTTAAAAGGTAAAAACATAACCGTCTATACCTCAGTTATGAGTTGAGCTAAATCACCAGCTCTAATGGTTATAAGCTTCTTGACCTCACGGTCAAACATGACACACGGTATTGAATCCTCCGTGTCACTTAGGTTTACCTCAACTCAATACCTGAATCATTATATATATAAAAAACAAAACATAATTAAAACTGTCATATGTATATAAAACAAAAGGAGGTTAATATATATGTATCCTCTAATATAAACTAACCTGATAAAAGCGTAGTTCTCATATCGTTTACATTTAGCATAATACAACTTTCCGTCCGCAAATTGAAGCTTTTTCTTTACACGCACTGCAAGAGTTGCACTTCCAGCCATTCTTCTCCTCAATATGTGTAATACTTGCATGTACATATATTGGCTCATTCTATGATGACGATATGCAACTGTAATTATATTTTTATGTAATTAATACCTAACTTATAAATACCTAAATAACAAAAAACATATATTATAGATCAAAAACAGTTATAAAAGTATATAGCATTTACCATTGGATCGACATCATCCATTTTCTCTTTAATATGTTTAATAGTCATCTTATGTTGCTCGAACTCATACTTGTAGACAAAGATGTTATGCATTGGTATATTGCCCAAATCTATCTCTGCATCATTGGGCTCCAACCTACATATAATAAATATACAACCATCATAAGTATAAATAAGAATAAAATAGCTATAGTTGTCTTGTTTCCCTTTAAACAAATTGCGTTTGAGAAAAAAAGTGAAGGAAAGAAATACCTAGACAAAAAATTCTGGATTTCAAAAATCTCAGTGTTGTTATAAAATCTCGTTGCACTGCTTCAAGATATGCCTAAATTCCCTGTCATCAAATCACATAAGTTAAATTAAAATTTCCAAACGAGCCACGAAAATTTTCATTGCCTTCCAACGAAAAATAAATATCAAACTAACCATTTGGATCGATACGGACTATTGTAGATGATTTCACCCACACACGCTGACTACTCATCCCAACTACACTGGCCATTTGAATCATTTCTTCACCCCATAGAGTCATTCTTACCTTCCTTTCACTGATTTTTTTTTAATAAATAAATGTACAAAACCATAAGTCAATTTAACTACATGTATCAAAAATACCTTGTATCCTGGATATCAATATATTGCAATGAAACCGATTGGTGATTGACTATTCGATGACCCACGTCTGAAATTCCAACAACAAATCCAACCACATCTGCACGACATAATTTGTAATAAGCCAGAGGTTTAGAACTTGAGTTAAAAATAAAAATAACAACTTCTTTTTTTAAAAAAAAAAAAAAAATTACCACATAGATACATGCGTTCCTGACTTTTCTACCAGCAAGTTGAATGAAACACTTTGGAAAAAATACCGAGGGATATGAGTCAAATTTGTCAGAAGTTCATCAACAATTGATGATGCATCCAGCAAAATGTATAGGTGACGTTGCAAGGCACGATATCTAGTCTTATAAGTGTCAATAGTAAATTTTTTAATGCTATAGAACTTGCCTTCAGTAAGTAAACCTTCAAAATCGGGGATGGACCTACTACGAATGCATCAATTGATACCTTCATTCTGTATAATGGATTAATGACTGATTATTATTATTTGTTCTAAGCACATGGAAGAAACAAACATGGTTAATATAGATAATGAATAGTGTATGTTAACCTTTTCATCAATTGCTAGAAAATCCAAACTCATCACTTCTTTAGCCTTTTTTGTGTTATATGATTTCACATCCTTATATTTCGTATGATAATCTTCTTGTCAGATCTTCCTTGCCCAAGCTGGTTAACAAAAATCAGCCTCGATGCCATGAAGCTGAGAAAATCAAAATGTATACAAATTCGGGGGACAAATTAGAGGATGATGTACACTGATTCAATATGAGATTTTTATAAATCAGGAGATAGTCAATTGGATAGCGAAAGGACAGAGATAATCAATTGGATAGTGAAATGCCAAAGCTTCGTAACTCCTATGACTGTTCTGTTTCGTATGCCACCACCACCAGGTCTAAAACACCAGGTATATGGTACATAAAACTAAACACCATGTATATGGTACATATAACTATCTTATAGAAGAGGTCTCTGTTAATACATTATTAATTATTAGATGAAATGTATATGTTTCAGCCTATTACATAAAGATAATGATGTATGATATTAATTAATAGTTATTAGTTTATACCCATTCGCACACCCATGTTCAATCTTATAGAAGAGACTATGGTCTTTGTTAACACGATATTAATTATTAGATGAAATGTATATTTTCAGTTACTAATTCTGTTACATACAGAGAATGATGTTAATGAATAGTTATTAGTTCATACACATTTGCATATCTCTTGTTATCTTCTTGAATGTAATTCTAGTCAGCAGAAGCACAAAAGTCCTTGAAATTGCAACAGATTATTGATTTGATAGCCTTAGATTCAAATTAAACCAAATTGTGTTTACGTGGCAATCCCTCAGGTGTTTTCGCCTACTTTAAAATACTATAGTATAGATTTACATCAATAAGAAAGCAAGGGATATGCACAAAACATTTTTGTTTTGCTTTCACATTTATTTCTTCTAACATTTGATTGTTTTAGGAGAAAAAAAAACTCAATTTTATTATTCACCATACTCTCTCCGTCCTATTTTAAACTTTAAATTTTCCATTTTAAACTTCAAAACCTAAAAAAGAAAGTT